>JAQFYB010000012.1:0-123844 GCA_034694085.1 Pogonognathellus longicornis
AGACCTACTAATGTATTACTTCCTATCTAAAGTGTCCAAAAAGCTTCTTCACTCGATTGTGAGAGAACAAAACATTGGACAGTAGAGAGATATTTTTTGCTGAAAGTAAGAACCGATGACGGTATTTTTCGTTTTTTTAGAAAAAATTTTAATGCAAATTTGAAAAAATTAAAAATCGTTGAAATTCTCGATAACACATGGAGTGAGTACTCACCTGCACACACTTTTTTTTTCGTTTACAAGGGTTTATTCAATCAGTAAACATTTTCCTTTCGGTTTGTGATTTTTGATGTGATTGTAAGGAGGCGATATTTACTAACATTTATTTCTGTACCAAGTGTCCCTCAGGCTCAGCATTTGACTACCGTCGGCTGTTCATTTCCCATTTCAAATCATCTGTTGTGGTTGTACTGTTGGAAAATTTATTATGATGAGGTGACGTTCGACAGAGAAGGTGTTTGTGAAAATCTACTCTTAATTTCAATATAAAAATATCCTAAAAAGTGATAAATAAAGAGCAAATCGTACGGAAATTGATGACTTGCATAATAGTTTATAAAAAGGTCGATATTTACTACCTGCTACTACTGGTGACTGGCGTTGTGTCATAGTTTTTCATAAAGTATCAGTTAATTTAAAAATGTTTTAATCGTCATGTGATTGTGTTTAAATTATTGCCAATATCCAGCCAGCAAGCAGTTAAACTGGAGTTTCTTTAAGGTCCTATATGGCATTAGATTGTTTTCCCCCGACTTAATCACTCATTCTGCTTCAGAATAAAAGGCCACAGGTAAGATAAGTGTATTGGTTATGCTAAAAATACAAGTAACTTATCAATTTTGTAACACTGTCAAATAGTCTTTTAAAGTAGTTTGTCAAGGATTTTAAAGACAGAAATTAAAGCCAATATTTCTATGTACTTCTAGTGGTTTTCTGATATTATTTGCTTCGCCAAATGCCACGTTCACAAAATATTTTTCGTAATAATGATATAGTACACTTGGTGTCGGTATATATGGAACTTTCGATTATTGGTTTTCATTTCTATTACCCTTATAAGATCGGTTTTGACAATATAATTTAAAAGTTAATGATGAGGATGTTAATATTACACTTTAAAACCATTTTAAATGAATGTATTTAATTATATCCAGCTGTCGTCATGGCGCATCAATCGTATTGGAACGCTTACATGGAAATACCTGCTGTGACAAGAGCGTACACAACAGCATGTGTCATCACAACGCTTGCAGTTGTAAGTTCAAAATCGTTATTTGAAAAAAAAAGAATATATAATAAAATATTATATATATTTTTTATTATATCATATATTATCCTATTCCCAAGTACTTCACACATCGATCATTCAAAGTTAAAAGTACTTGTGTACTTACAATAAGTTACATACAAATAGAATGTTCCACGTAAATGATCGATGTAAAGTACTTCAACAAATACAGCTTAATGGGAAACCGTAATTTAAGAACAATTTGGGTGTTTTTTTTTAAATTTTAGCATATGGAACTAGTGTCACCATACGATCTATATTTCAATCCACATTTGGTGATTCATCATCATCAAGTTAGTGTTTTTACACATTTTGAGAAGCTCAAACACTTATGCACGTAATTCATTTTTTCTTCCGATGTCTACTTTTGTGAATTGACCGATCATTATGAATATTGCTATAAGAAAAGAGAATCTTACATCACAAAATGACTGGGAAGAAAAAATCAGAATAATGTGCAAAATTGTAAGGTGTATATATATAATATTTTCAAATATTCAATAATCATTAATTTACCTTTTTCAATGAAATCCGTGAATATTTTTTGTTGTGATCAATTTCAGTGGTGGAGATTATTTACCAATTTTCTTTTCTTCGGAACACTGAGTTTCAACTTTGTGTTTAATATCATATTTACGTACCGCTATTGTCGTACATTAGAAGAATCGTCGTTCCGTGGACGAACTTCTGACTTCGTAATGATGTTCTTCTCAGGTGCTGCAATGACTCTAGTAAGTCTCTTATTTCTCGCTGGCACTTTTCATTTCAATATCTTTCACTCAAGTAAGGATTCACTTTTTATTAAGTATCGAAAATAATTATTAATTGCAAGAAGTCTGCCCCCTTGTCTGTAAATCTAGTTGTGTGTGAGATATATATTAACTTTATAATTCCCACAGTAATTACTATCTCTAAAACACCTATGTTATAATGTTAGATAATGCCATTTTGACATTTACATACAAATAGCAAAATACTAAATGTAAATGTACTATACTATAACGTATTTATGTTTAAGCATATTCATTCAGTACATTTTTTCTAGCATGTCTATGACGATCGTTTATTCTTAATAAACTGGGGACATATGGCTCAATTAAACAATACCTTCAGCCAATTAAAGACTTAGAACGCTTTATTATAATTGCGTTAATTAATTATTATTGCAAGTAAAGAAATAGTTGTGCATATTGACATAACCTGGTTTAAAATGTTGATCCATATGTCTTCACGAATAAACAAGCATCATAGGACATTGTTTTCTCTGATACTTTCTAATATACATTTGAAATGTTTTTTTAGTTTATAGCGTATTTCGCCAATTTAATTTTCTTGGGACATGCGTTCACTCTGATGCTAGTATATGTCTGGTCACGTCGTAATCCTATGGTTCGCATGAACTTTTTCGGAATATTAAATTTTCAAGTAAGTAATTTAATGCTCAGCATTCAGCACTAGTTAAATATCCTGACTGTAGATTTTGCCTGTAGTATGCAATGGAGTTGACTCCAACAGGTCTACAAACCCTAAAAAATACTGAAACAATTGGAATAGAAGGGTCATTGTATGCTGGGATAAAATCTACTCTGAAGATGTTTTACTAGCGCCACAAACATGTAAATGTATTTACCTAATTGCCCAGTTTGTGGATACAGTAGGCATAATATTCTTGTTAGTAAGTATGAAGTACAAAAATTGTCAGTTCATTCGCTGTTCCAACTTTTTGTGATCATTGGACAAACAGCAAACATCAAGTACTTAATCAGTGTAAAGAATATTCAATTTTGATACCAACGTGCATAACAATATTCTAAAAAATATTGAGCAAATATTATCCATTGATTCCTGACGTTTACTCTATTTGTGTCACTTAATTAGGGTAAGCGTAATGGGTAATTTTTGGGCACAATAAAATTGTGTAGAATGACAACATTATTTTGCAAAATTTATCCGATTTTATTCAAAATATAATTTTAATATTGACTAAAAATTGGACCAAAAGGAGTAATTGCCTTCAATCTTCTCTCTAGTGTACTATTATAATCTCTTCTCTCTAGTGTACTATTATAACGTCTACTAAATATTACAAGTTATTATTCGCTACTTGATATAAAGTATTAAAGATATTTCCCAATGTCTCTATATTAGGCACCGTTGCTCCCGCTCGTCATTTTGGGTTTTTCATTGTTGTTGGGAAACTCAGTTCAAATTGACCTGATTGGTATTACCGTTGGGCACATGTACTATTTCCTCGAAGATGTATTTCCCAATCAACCCGGAGGTTTCCGTATACTCAAAACTCCAAGGTTCCTGTAAGTTTGTTTCTTCTGCTTGTCACGATAATTTTTTTAATAACTTGTTTTGATTTTAATTAAATTCTTTAATGTAATTCAACAGCAAAATGCTCTTTGATCCGGTTGACGAAGATCCAAGTTATAATCCATTGCCAGAAGACAGACCTGGAGGATTCCAATGGGGTGCTGAAAATGCTCCACTGGCCGAGCAACCTCAACCGGCAGAGCGTCATGAAGGAGAAAATCAGCCGGAAGAACCTCAACAACCAGACCAACAACCAGGTCAGGAAGGACAACAGCCAGGACGCCAGGAACCAAATTAGCAACATGGAGTACAGTGTTGTTTACAAAACCTGTCATATTTTATGGAGCCTGGTTTTGCAATATCAAGGAATTTGGGAATTTAGTAAAAACTTTTGTTAAAGTTAAAGTTAAAGCCTATAACAGTGCTGTCAGAATATGTTGGAAGCACCTTACGGAATAGCCAGATAAAAGAATGGCAACTTATTGTATTTTTTATGGAATACGAGGCTAGTTTTACTACACTATACAAAGTTGAATAAAATGCTGAAGCCAAATAGCGTCGAGTGGCGGCCAATAAAATATTTTATGTTCTATGAAGTGGCCATGAATTGAGAGTCAATGAAATATGTTCTGAGACCCAATCAAGAATAGCACAACTGATTCAAGTAGCAAGCATGGCTCGCTCTGAAGCCATCTTCTTTGTGTAGTGCAACTATCCTCGTATTCAATACACAATAAGCTCTTATGCAAAAAGCCTGCTATTCCGTGGAGGTATGTTGGCCTTAAAAAACTATGGCAGCTTTAATTTCATAAAAATATAACGTGTTATGCCCGAATCGGTGATAAAGGCTGATGATATTGCGTTTAAGCGTGACATGCAGATCCGTGATGTTTGATTGACCTGAAAGAAGGTCGAATAAATTTCCATCATTTGCATTCTAGTTCTACTTTGTTACTTGTCGTCATGTAAACAAAACGTCATCCAAATTGAAGCTACGTTTAGACTTTAAGCAGCTCTGTTTCGTAAATCCGTTTTTTCCCGGTATCCCCGATTCGGGCCCAAGACTTTATATTTGTATCAAATAAACTGAAAAAGCCATAATTCTGCATTGCCTAATTCAGACACATTCTGATAGCATTTTTGGTAGACTTTACTCAAACTACCCAAGCTCATTGATAATGAAATGTCAGGCTCTATGTTGTTGCTCTGTTTGGAAATTCACCACATTATTGGCCAACTCTTTCACAAAAACAAGAAATTCCGAACATTTTGGTTCACTGTATAACCGATGTTCATATTAGATTCCATTATTGGACCCATATGTTTTCTCACAGTGATGGAATGAAAATACTTGCCTATGTATCGCGGGTAGAGAGAAGACAAACATATAATTTTCTCGTGACTTCATCAGACCCGATTACTTATGACTTAGTTATATTGCCAAGTCCTATTGCAAATGTTGTTGTGTCAAATATTATATAATATTTTACCATTTTTCATATTTTTACCTCCTCATGTCCGATTTTCTAAAAGGAATTTATAAAATCCTGGTCTGATTTTTTAAATTGGGAGTGTTCTGACTTGAATTATAAAGGAGAAGGATATACATTATACGTAATTTTAGTTTTTAATGTGCACTCCTTGTTGTCCTTATGGAACCGATACAATGATACAAGAGTTTTTATCCATCACTGTTTTTTGAAGTGGAAATATTTGGGCTTTCGTATTGCTTGACATTTGTTTATTAATTCAAATTTCAATCATTCTTTTTGTTTTAAAAATCAAAGCAAAGTATTCGTTGGATAAATATGTGGAAAATAATTTCATAAATATATATACGAAGGGAAATTATATCACGTGGCATAAGGCAGATTACTCAGGACTGAATTCTATGATTAAGTATTTTTATGGATATTATTTAATGGAGGATCTCCTATTGTAGCTACATAGATAAAACGAATAATAATGGACTTCAAAACCTCGAAATTTGAAGCCAAGTAGTAAAAATGTGATTTTATTTAAAAATGGCCCAGAGTAAACTGCCTGATCCCATTTATAATTTCCTTGATACATATGGTATTTTATATACATCTGCATGGGGGATAACTTCTTTGGATATTCACTGTAGAATCATATAATATGTCCTCTGAAGATTTTTTCTGGAGAAGTTAAAAAGTTGCTAAAATCATTTTAAGAACATTAATTTTTGGAAGTATTTGAATTTTGAAAAATAGTAAATACATCCCTGTCGCTGATTAATTGTAATATTTGTTGTTTGTACGATTTTGTTTCAATCTGACATCGCTTTCACCCGAGTTTTATTCCAGACTGTAGATCATTGTTAGTTATTTGGATCTTAATCTTGTTGCTAACGAAGCGTTTCAAATTATCGGCATTTTCAAGTCCGACTGCATTCATAAGGGAACAACAGTTCATGCATAGATGTACCAAAGTGAGCATAACATGAGAACCAATTCTAACATCGAATTGTCAACTAAACAGTTATATTATTCATTTAGTCATAATATAAATTAACTCATAGTTAGTCTTGAGCAAGTTGAGCATCAGCTGCTCAATTTCATTTTCCTAGATACACCTTTGTTCATTTATAAACTTACTACCTACGTTTGTCATTTGTCATAATAACTAGTTTGTCGTAATCGTGCACGTTACCAAGGGGTGCATATTCAAAATGTTCATCCACTAGATTATATCGTTATGCACTAGATATTAATGCGATCTTTGAAAATAGGCGTAGAATTTTTTCTATTAGGTTAGCTCTTAGCTGGCGAGTGTAGCTGGGAAATAAAATTAATACCTACCCTGAAAGATTTTTTAGTTAAAACATTCGTCTAATATTTAGATTAGATATTAGTGATTTTTATTTACTTTAGCCGTATTTTTAAAAAGCGACCAAGAAATAAATTTTATAATACTAGTATGTTGTGTTGTGATTAAATTATGCATCTTTGATTTGTCACACCATAAATAATATTTTTTCATGCAATCCGATTTGCAAAAGGATAACCTAGAGACAATCTTGTCTACTGTCCCTAGCACCCATTTATTAGATTCATTTTGATAAGTAGGTAGTGTACCTGTACCCTGTGCCGGGCCCTCGAAATATGTAGGACCGTGGGACCAATGGTCCCGGGAAGGGCAGACCTTCCATGCCCGGGACCGCGGTCCCGGGAAGGGAAGGAAAAGCTTCCCTTCCCGGGACCAGGTAGGAAACAAAAAGTTTCCCGGGAAAATTTCACTCATTATTCCGATTGTGTGGCAAATGAGCTTTAAAATTTTCGACACCTGTTCAGATTCTGGGCAAGTCCGCTGTTTTGTTGTATGCTAACATAGGTGGGCGACCTCACCTCAAAAGTTGAGGTTGAGGTCAATTTTGAGGTGGCTCATACTTCTGGCAGCGTAAATGAGCTGAGGTGGAGTTTAGTTGTCTTGTAACACCTTTCACTCATCTCCGTTGAGGTTGAGCTGAGCTCAAAACGATGTCTATGTTTAAGGTTGAGGTTGAGCTGAGGTCGAATCTTTAAGTTTGAGTTTGAGCTTAGCTGGACAATTTTTCGATGTTTTAAGTTGAGGTTGAGTTGAGCTCGAAACTATTTCTATGTTTAAGGTTGAGGTTGAGCTTAGCTCGAAAAAATTTCGATGTTTTAGGTTGAGATTAAGTGATTTCTAAGAAAGGATTAGTTACAGCCCATACGCTAGGTTGGTAGGCAGGAGAGCGAACACTCGAACTTAAACTTTCAGTTGAGGTTGAGTTTGAGGTTAAATCGAACTCAAATTTAGAGTTGAAGTTGAGTTTGAGGTTAAATCGAACTTAAACTTTTAGTTTAGGTTGAGCTTGAGGTGAGCTTATACTAACATTTTGGGTATGAGGTTGAGTGAGGTTGAGGTTGAAGCAAACGCCCAGCTATGTATGCTGTATTTATTCATTGATTAAAAAGGTGATGGCATTCAAGATTATATTAATTTGTATTAAATTCATTTAACGTTGTAATTTAATGCATTACATTTTACAATCATTGTGTGTAGTAAGAGCAAGACCAGGGGAGTGACGGTGATGTTGATGCAGTATTTTTAGATGCCGATGACACTGAGGAAATGAAGTGTATTGTATTGTAGCCATCAGTACAATAATTGTACTGTTGGCTGCTGGTAAATATAAAATAAATACAGGATTCGAGTTTGTGAAAACTACGTATGTTAAAAGTATATTTTTTACTTGTAATCATCAAAATATTATTAGCACAAAGATTTTATAACGCTCAATTGCCGGGAAATTGGGAAGATTTTTTAAACCGGGAAATCGGGAAGATTTTTCATCCCGGGACCGGTGGTCCCGGGGAAGCGGGAAGGCATTTCCCCGGTCCCGGGAAGTTTGGAAGGTGCCCTGTGCAATGTGTTGTGGTCTATTTATTGCATTGTGAACCTCAAAGCAGGGGTGACAGAATTTGAGTACGAAATTTTACAAAATATTGTTTATGTTAAAACACACAAAAAGCACAAAATATTGGAATTTTTAGTAAAAAATAATAAAAATTCATTATTAATTTCTAATTTGAGCATGGAAGTCTACAGAATAAATCGATTGTAGGGTGTGCAATATTGCTATGTAAAACGCGATCTATGCTCGCGAGTAGCAAAAAATACCAGTAAAAAGCATCAAACGAGTGGTACTAAAACTTCCCAATTTTTTGCATTTTTAAAGCAAAATAACCTCTTTTTTTGAGATTCCTCGGGAGGATATTACCCGTTTTAATGATTAAGCCGATGCAGTGTCAACTGAAAACTTGGTAGGGATAATTTTCCCTTTTTCATACAAACAGATACTATTTTATAAATCTACTAATACACAATTATTTTACATTTACAATGTGTCTAAATCGATGTGAACGTATCGGCCTAATACAAGGCCGTAACAACCATATCCAGGCCCCAGGCTAGGAGGAAATTGTGTTGGCCGGTCAGAGTCGTTGAATTACATAATGTGATATACCTTAGAACATAGGCGTAGTCAGGATTTGGTTTCGAGATGACGCAAACTGCCAGTACGAGGTAGAAATGAGTTAAGTGAGCAAAATTGAGCTATTTTGGGTCAAGATTCATCTGAAATGCTTAAAATTCACACGAAGCTCAATTTTTTACGATTTTGTGTATTTTTAAGCTCAAATAACATTTTTGGGGGGAGAGGAGAAATGCCTTCCTGCCGATCTGTCCAGGTTACCAACTTATACTATAAATTACATTTTTACCAAAATTGTAGTAACCACAGAACTTTACTTGGCATTTAGCCCCAGCACAAATAGGAGTGGTGGGCTTGCGATGGGGCCTACTGGTATGAAAATTTTTGTGATCACTACAATTTTTTTTTAGTAAAATCCAATCTAGTTGAAAGTGATGACTCGTTATTCGTTAACGGGTGGGGTACAGTTAGGAATATGGTGAACTAAATATTGCGACGAGCAAAGTGCCATTCACATGTGGTGGTTGTGCACAATTGAATTTGCACTTGTGGGATATTATTATTATCATTCGGCTGATTGACTGTTCTGCTTACGAACAACCCACAATTTGGGTCAAGTCTCAATTTTACTCTATGCGCTCAATGGCTTTCATGTATTGAAAAAATGAAATTTCTAAAATCCTGTTTTTAAAATTTTGACGCAACGTGGGAAGTCGTATAAAAGCTCATTTGAAAGGTCCAGCAATTATCTAGTGAGCATGCAGCCGCTTTTTCTACATTTAGAAGATTAAACGCGATTAAAAACATATCTTCAGCTCCCGCAATGTATTTCCCTACTCAAAAAAAAAATTTTTTTCAGGCACATACGAATAGAATATCGAATTTTCTCTTCCATGCTCAGCTCACTAGCCAGAAAGTTAATCTTTGATGTCCTAGCATCCCCAATACCCCTTATTGTAGAGTTTACCCAAAAACAGGCTTTTGCTAAGTGTACCCCCACCCTTTAGGCGAGGAGTATCTTCCCCTCAGCTCCCTTGTTCTTACGCTACTGGCTAATTACCATCAATACCTACCTACCTACTACCTACCTACAGATTACTATCCTGGTTTAAAAAGTTTATAGACTCTAGTTTAATATTTAGTCAATTTTACTGTGAATAATCATTTTTTATTCCCGTAGAAGCTTTAACCAATTAATGGATTTCAAGGTACACGAGAAATGAACATTTGCTTAAGATAACAAATTATTTCTAGATTTTCGTTCTTTTCCAGCGCTAATAATGTTGCATAATCCCTTGCTCATTAAATACACAAAAAGATTCTCTACAACATGTGTATAATATATAATATCTATATCCTGTAACTTTCCTTAAGGCTGACTATGCACCCTTGTCTAAATTCTACGTAGCGTATGTTCTCACGCAACTCGGACAGCAATTATCTTCTTAATTCAAAAATTAATATCCGAGAACTTAATATTAGCTGTGCAATAGTGTCACACAATGTTCGGTCTCGTTGTGTATCAACTCATTCAACTCACCCTTTTCTATGATTTTAATTTGTGTCTCATAAAAAAGAGAAGAAAATTTTGAATGACACTTGTGCGCGTTTTATGTAATTATTATCTTGCATGTAAGTCTAAAAAATCATTTTATACAATTTCAGTGTATAAGCATTTGTACTCTTTTTAATTCAAAATTACTACTTTTTTTTAAATTGCCAACTTTCTCAAACAAGAGCCCAAGATTGAACACTTGTCTTTCAAGATATGACAACTCTTTGCATAAAATTTGTGCTAGTATGTCCCAGTTAGTGCAAAATCAAGTGTATACCACGCCTTAAACAGAGATAACTGAAGTACTAGTCTAGCACAGGTATAATATAAGCCCTATGAGATATTGGAAACTAGACACACTGTCTAACGTGCGCTATTTAAGTTCTACAACGCAACGGTACAGCTAGTGGCATGGCTTCGCTTCTTTACGTTTCATGCCTTACGATTGAGATTCTGCATATTTTAGTATATTTTCCTCGTTAACATAAGTATTATGTTGAACGTCATAAGAAAACACGCCTTATGAGGGGGAATGGGGTTATTACACATTGAAAAACTTGTTGGTATTATCTTTCGAATGACCTGTCACACGAATTTCTACGTTTATTGCATATATTTTTTAAAATTAACAAAAGTTATGCAAACTAGCTCAAAGAATAATAGAAGACTATCCACTAGTATGCCACGTTCAAACAAAAGCAAATAGTTAGGAGGCGCGGTTTCTGTTTAAAGCTTAGTAACTCTCTTACTAAATCCCCCCATAACGTTTTCTTATGACGTTCAACATATTATTAGCATATTTTATATGGTAGTACATATTTTTCATATTTTCCATCATTTATGTTCTTAGTTTAGTGCATACTCTTTTAAGGATTGAATAATATGATTCAAGCAATTAAGTTAAAAAAGCTGAGTCGTATGTATGATCACTACCCAGACCCCAGACGTCTTTGTTCAATTCTAGTACAACAAGAGCAAAAAAGCACTTTTTAGTTAAAATAAAATACAGCCCAATTTATTCTACATATCCACCAACTTTAGTTTTAAACGCGAAGATTAAAATGCTAGAAAAAATACTCTTCTTAGCTACCTATATAGATACACCATTGAAATAATTGGATTGACTGAAGAAATTTTGAAAACAGTAGAAGAAATTTCGGGGAAAATGTTTTCGACAAATCGATTTTTAACGACTAAAATACTGACTTAAAGGAGTCCTTAAAATTATCAATCAAATTAATGAGGATGAAACGATTGAAATACTCTGAACTTTTTTCTAGCATATTTAAAATATGGTCTAGATTGATTGCCAATGTTGACAACAAAACAGTTTTAATGTAGAACACTGAAATTTCAGTGAAAGATGTAAATCTGTTAAGGATCAAAATATGGAAATTACGTTATTTTCTAACGTGGAATTATCTCAATTTCGATATTTTGTTGTAATGAGTAGGTCATTCTCATAATTAATTGGAAGTGTAAGAAATTAAATACAGTTGACATAGGTATCATCAAATGTGTATTCTATTACCAAATCAATTTATTGATAAAGAATTATATATAACTGTTGTATTCTCAATACAATTAGCAAGGTGTCAATTTTAATAAAATCTGTAAAACTTACTTAGAGGAATTTTACGCCTAGCTATATTTAAATGTTTTATACCACTTCTAGTACATAGCTTGCAGTTTTTACTTTATATTTAATAATTACATACATATTTTTGTATTTGATAATACATATCCTTCATCTGTTATAATATATTATTAATTAATTAATAATTAGGCAAATAGACAATTGATTTTAATTTTAATGTGTATGGTCTATTTTATTGTTCTTATTACTATTTATGATTTGTTATTATTGAATGTATATTTATACTTTGAAACCTTGAATTATTGTGTAAGTGTATATACTACACAAACTATGATATTTGGAAACGTTAAACGTCTTTTAAAAGTCGAAGTAGGTAATTAAACCTATCAATATACTGTATATTATACTAATCCAACCCCACCAATAGATCTTTTCTTAGCGTACTGCACATTGACTTCAGACGCACAGATATTTAAGACGTTGAATTGAGATGTGCAATGTGCAATACCTACTTTAAGCAAATCGTCTAATCTTCCTATACATTCTCATAAATACGCTATTAACTATCCGAACTTTTAACAACGGTTGTAATACCTATCTATATCTAGTAATTGTGTATGAATTTTAGAATGACCACTGTAAACTAATTTATTAATGACTCTCAAAGTTGCAAAAATTGCAATTCTTCCAACTTGTTGGCTGTTAAATATATCTATTTGTAACAGTGAAGAAATAAAGTCTTCAACTTTTAAACATTTCTTCATTTTTTTCGTTCTATAGATTCTTAGGAACAGATCAAATGACTAACAATGTAACAATGCTTTAGTTGATACGAAAGAACCGAACGATACTATACGTGCGAATTAATTTTTTACAAAGGTACACACTAGATGTATATAAGGCATACATAAGCTTTACTTTCTGAATTGAGAATCCAAGGACCTCCCTCCCACGAACTGCCAGCAAACACCCAACATCAAAAGATACCCAATATGTTGTAGGATACTCAGAAGATGTTTATTTTACCACTATTATTTTTTTAATAGAATAGCCGGTTTCAACTGCTGGACTATTTTAAAACAACTGGTTACCCATTTAAAACACAATACTAACGCATAATTCTAATGTTGCGTTTGTCTACGCTGCACACATGCAGCATATGCCAAAGAAAGTGCATTTGAGACGATAAAATGAAGTGATGACCTGGGAATGGACATTTGAATCAATGTGCAACCTGTGAGACTGAGACAATATACAAGAAATCAGTCACCGACGAGATAACAAACATAAAATATGAGCTTTATAACTTATGATTAGTATCTTATCAGGGCTTTTAGAATCGTATCCTAACACATGCAAAGCATATTATAGGCATTTTTGAAAGCTCATTCATAAACTTATTTTAGTAAGCCCTGCCCAAGCTTTAAAATCAGAAGCAGAATAATAAGCTTTCCATGTGTTTGAATAATGTTTCCATGTGTTTGGATAAGCTGTCCATGTGTTTGGATTTTGGATAAGCTTTCCAAGTGTTTGGATAAGCTTTCCATGTGTTTGGATAAGCTTTCCATGACTTTGAATAAGCTTTTCATGATTTTGGATAAGGTTTCAATTATTTTGGAAAAGTTTTTAATTGGTTTGTATAAGCTTTCAATTAGTTTGGACAATCTTTTCATGTGTTTGAATAATGTTTCCATTTGTTTGGTTAAGCTTTCTATTTGTTTGGTTAAGCTTTCCATGTGTTTAGATTTGGATAAACCTTGCATGTATTTTGGATAGATAAGTCCGGTGTATTTGTTTCTTGTTTAAATAAGTTCCTGCTGAATAGCCAACGCTCCGTTAATATTATTATATAAAGTATGACGCTTAGAGACATAATATTATTTAAACATATTTATGAGTAAGAAAAAATACAAGTTAAGATAAGAATATTCAAAGAAATGTAGGATGTAGACAAAATCGGCATCCAACAGATTCGTTGAAAAACAATTAACTAAAGATAACTGAATGCATTGTATGTGTTTGGTTTCGTTTAGTGCATTGCACCTACTTACAATTGGACAAAAATGGTACTAGCTGTGTAGAACATAACGCTGTACATTGAAACGAGCAATTTATTTGTATTCCCTCGTGCAGTGTAATCCCTATTAGAAAATGTAACACAATCGTATGGTAACTTTAGTTATTTATTAATACATCAAAATGGTAACAAGATAATGTTGAAATGAGTAGGTAAGTTGTAGGTTATATACCATATCGATTGACATTGTATTGGACAACCGACAAGCATGACTACACTGTGTATTGGTGAACACAAATTGGACAGCAAATAAATCTAGTACTTTTTAAAAAATAAGGGAAAACACAAATACGGAACCTACGTAATATTCAAACAAGTTATTTGTAAAGGTTTACCTCATATCTTTTAGGAAGAACTTTGTCGTATAAGGACCCAATACAAAGCGTGTGGGCAGCAACTAACTGAAAGGCTTACATCAGTCTGTCTTTACCTATGGCTTGAATTTATTTTCATTTTTTATTGTTTCCACAAGTTAGATATTTCTAAAGATACATACAATTCGTGTAATGCAGACTACGAAGAATTCTGTGAGAGATTCATGAAAATCTATGAAACAAAGTTCATTGCATGCCATCCTTTTACTACGAATAACGATAGGTGAAGCAAAATTTGTAGTTCAAGTGTAATGGAAATGAGCTGGAAAGAGAGATGGATTGATACAAGCAATGTTCCATCCAGTCAAAACCTACCACGAAATGGTCGTGATAATATTATTACAAATTACAATACTGCAAAACTCTTACAGACAGTACGTGGGCAATCCTCCTTTTTCTCGCAAATGCTAAAGCCTTTGAAAGTGATCAATCTCTTTATTATCTTTATATTCTTATGATTTTGAATGCCTCGAGTAATGCATGTGATATACTGAGATTATATGTATTCGAGTGTATGTCTGGAACGTTTTTTGGTGTCATTTGTTTAGTTTAGTAGGGATTTACCTAGTGTAGTAGGTACGCTTGAAAGATGTGCCTATGACCTACGAGGAGAATGGTTTGCACGGGGTCAGTGCCACGGAACAGTTGAAATATATCGACTTATGTAAAAGCTGGACGAACACTAAATGGAGTTAGTTATACAAGCATTTGATACATCCATTTGTAAATGATACTATTTGGTCATTTGACTCTCTGTCTGTAACGACTCTAAAGACTCTTTTAGAATTCTTACATCCTAAATGGGTGAAGTGGTGCGAATGGGTTGGAGTGGTTGAGATGAGACGAGGACGTTTGTATTGTACAACTTTTCATACATTAAGTATTCTGTCTGTATTCCTTATTTATACATTTGCTCAATTTATGATACTTTTACACTCGAGTTTTGTGTTTTGATGAAGAGTGAGACATTAAGATTTAAGGCTCTATTATCATTTATTTTCAAGTACTATCTGAATCCACTATATGGACAGGATTGATGCGAGTTTAAGTATAATATAATAAAAATATACCTACACATCGTATAATAAGTACAAAGTACCTATAGGATAGGTAGTACAATGTACATGGATTTTGTACCTATCTTATTGTTAAATAGTACCACGATGTAAGGTTTTAGTGTAGGGTGTGTGGCATATTGTGATTCCTAATGGTAATAGTAATGTGGCGTATACCTACCTACTTAATAAGTGAGAATTCAGCTGTAGACGCTAATTTGCAAGCTATTTACACATGCAAACATGGAGAGAGTCAGTTCATTCCGTTAACTCTGACAAAATCCAACGTTAGATTACAAATACTGTACTACACCGCATAAAATACCTAGAAATATTCATGAATGTGATCATCTCATGCATACACATCTTTTACACCAGACACGACACAGTCCACTTCATCAGTCTCAACTCAACTCAAGTCTCGGCCAACTTCTTCAAGTTGAGACTCCTCGACACACAGGTGAGACAGTGAGACTCTAATGAAAACTATTGTGCATTGAATTCCACTTAAAATTTTGCATAGCCAACAAAACGAGCAAGTGAAGGCACTTTGATGTTTGAACGTAGATAAACATTTGAGTCTGTAGACAAATTGAGAATGAAGATGTGCTGTTATGTGACGGCAACACGGCGGCGGCTTGATTGAGGTACATGGACTGCGTAATGGTGACAGTGATAGATATATGCAGATGCACTAATAATACGTCGACTCTATTATTTTGCTCAAGATTTTAAATATGTTAATACCTACACGAGTACAAGTATCATAGTACACCTTGACACGATGATATTGGCGTGTCATCATTATTGTGTGCAATCTGCATTGTTTACATTGTTTCGATCAGACTGGACGACTGTGTTCTTCGGTTAAGAATATTTTTCACAAATGTAGCTATGTATTTAAGTATGTTGCAGTTTGCATTGAAAGATTGAATGTTGCGGCTCTCCGTCTGTTTGTGGCATACCGTTGAGGCAGCGTGGGACTGATTTCTATTGCGAAAGACATAAAAGACCCTTGTAAAAAATGCAATGCATGTTGTCCACCGTGGAAGAGTCGAGTACATATATTTGTATAATATTATACGAGAGAACAGTAGACTTGATTTTATTTGACGTAACATCATCAGTTGTGAAGATGAGCAAATGCAAATTCAAATGAAACGATATTTGTTTGTGTGAGTTGAATGCGAGGGAGAGGTCTGAGTCATCATTTGATCTAACCAGCCTTGGAAATACTGATTGTTACCCGACCGAAATCCTCAGCTCACGATTTCATGTAAGTGTGCATTCATATAATGTAATGTTCTCTCACATCGCCTCGTATCACCACAACCATTCGACTGTGTACAAATAGCCAAAGTAAATACATTACATTAGTCCTACCGCTATTAGTAAAAATATCTGCATAATATCCATAGACAATAATACAATAATATCCCTAATAACGAATGCCTTGGTAGTGTTGTACTTGCATAATATACGTTTTACGATCTATTATAATAACATCTTCGCTGCTACTATTTACTCCTTGTCAGTTACTGCGTCGTATAATATGTATGTCTGTGTTATCGTGTAAATGTTTAAGTAATTTTAACTAGCCAGCTACTACAAGTACACTGAACATCACTCAACTCACTCAAAACACCATTACAACATTTATCGTCAATCCAGTATATTTCTAAAGTATTATCGCATAGAATCCTTAATGGTCTTCTTGGTCTTCCTTGATTCATTTTTTGACTATATTTCCAGGGATGCCGACTAATTGAACAAGGCCTTCTTCACAGACACTTACTTGCTTGTCACAATAGGCGCAACAACAGTGGAGACATGTATGCTGTCGATTCACAGTCATTACATCATTCAATATCCCATCCATCCATCATGTCCCATTCTCCAATTTGTAGTCATGCTTTTTCTACATACTCACATGTGAAGTTGGCTCCATTGAATACAGGATGTGATATTATTTATTATCAAATTATGAGCTGTATATGTATTTAGGTATGCATAGCATTGTTATAACTGTACGTTGTGGTGTGCATGTTGAGAACAGGTAGATGCGATGACGATGATATTATGTGCATATAAAGATATTTAATATTTATCGTGATAACTTGTTTGATAATAAGATAAATAATAATAATAATAATAAAAACAAATACCACTATCATTGCGCATCACATCTTCTTAAACTCAGATTCATTTATGAGCATATTAGCAAGGTATTCTTATTGTTTGCTTCCTGCTAACCAATTGCCTCTGAATTTGGGATAAGCTCTTTGATCGCCTGATCATAATGAATGTTTATAGAAAAAGCAAGGCTGGCTTTAAAGCCGAGTTGTGCTGTGGACGATGTGTATGGCAGTCTATCGCAGTTAATCTGACCTCAACACACACAGCAAAAGCAAAACCCCTTCATTTACACAATCATAAAATGCAACTTGACGAGAAACTTAAATCGTTTTTCGTACTAAACTCGAGCAAATAAGGTTGGTTTCCCAAAAATGGCGAAAGCCCAAACCTGTCATCATTTTGCGAATACTTAGATCGACATCCTACGCTACATTTGTTTACGCTGAGCTCTAGTAGAACTCTTGCACTCCACGTTTAGCGACCTGCTCAACAAACAGCAAAATAAAACCAAACCAGATCCGGTTACTTAATACTTATTTACCAATGACAGGGGTCACTCAAGTGACACGGCACATTGAGTAAGTAGCCGTAGGTCAGTGACCATATTCCCAGTTTCCACACACAACCACCACACAACGTCCTCAACATCCAACCCAAATTGTCTTCCTTGCTTAACACCATCTCAAGATCCCTCAGAACAGAATCAAAGATGCAGTTCATTATTGTACACAAAATAATACAACTATTGATGTGTTCTCAGATACAAGAGTTTTATAACATCATCTGAGACAACCACTCATCTCAACACAAGTCAACGTATACAATTTCATACTCCTAAATCCATCACATACACACACACACCACTCATCCAGACACATTATACAACCTAAACTTTTTAATTGGTTTAACTTTTTGGGTAGTTGACTCATGTTTATGGGAGGATTACATTGTTATAGTTATATTAGTGCTTGGCCAATAATGGTATGTGTGTGTGTGTATGTATAGCATGTGGTTGACAATGCGTCTCAAATCGGCTTGACTAAATAAGTCAACTCACAATCAGTTCTACATGCTCATCATTATACATTTGTCTTGAGACTGGGGTTTTAGTTTTGCCTTCAGCGTGCAAATAATAAGATTGTAGTAGTAAAGACCTCGACCTCCTACGGAGACATGGCTCACTTCATTCGATTGACTCTCGATTCTATGTGCATGGCTTTATACTCAAGCCTAACCTAAGAGACCTTTCACTTTCGCCAGTGCTACTCGAACTCACCTTACTTAACAATGCACACCAAAGAAAAAAATTAGCCCAAGCCAACAAACACACACACAACTATAGTATATACTAATACTGGTAATAGCAGTGCTAGTCCTAATACTGCAATCTGCAAAACGGCAAAACAATCCACTTGTTTCATTGTCACACTTATTGTTAGTTAGAGTCAATGCGTCATGTTTTTGTTACCGTACAATACAGTGCAACTGCAAACTACATTACATTATTATTAGCTATGAATATATGAGACTGTGATAAGAGTATTAGTTTTGCTGTTACTTATTGTCATTGTCGGTTCAATGCATCCTCTTTATCTGTCTGTACAAATAATAACTAATATGCAATAAGCTGTTACAATGCAAATATTTTGCAATGATATATTACTACGGTTTTTTGTTCATTCTCAACTGTTATAACCAACCGCAATTCACAGGATTATAATGTGGTGCTTTGACACAGTACAAACAATGTAATGAAGGTATCACACTTATTACTGGTAGGCACTATCATAATTATTATTGTGTACATTATTCATCTTTAAACCTACACTTGTAGTGTGTAGTAGTAAAATGAGTAAAGGTAAAGATAATAATAACGCAATAATAATGTGCCTAATAGCAACCTAGAACTTTTCAAATCTCCCTTCATAATGTATTATTCTTCCGATGCTATATTCCATAATGAATCATTCTCATAGTACACTTTCCTTACGTTATTAATCTATAATTAACGTTCTTACCCTGAGATGACATTGTAGCATGACTGTATTGGGACAACGGTAAACGTTACATTGCACTCTCTTTTCATACAATTAATAAGTGCTATAGGAGTACAGAGATGTGTCCACTGTGTGATGTGACGATCTATCACACTACACTCCCAGTTGCAAAGAAACGTTGCAGACCGAATGGCTGGCCACAAGATATTTTATTCTATTTTAACATTTTCTCAAGAAACCTCCTACTTAATACAACCTTATTTAGTTTGTCTTTCCATTATGTCTTCAATAGAATTACCTTACGTGTAATATTGTTGTGTATGGTATATAGTGTCTTAAAGAGATGCATTGTGTGGAGTATGCCTGTCTCAAACACAATTTTTACCACAGACAATCCGTCCGTCCGTTCGTGCATACTTCATTCTGAGTAACAAAGACAACGTTTTATTTCCAACATCATTAAAATACACACATGGTTGTGCATATTTGCAAATTAATCGTGAATTTCAACATAATCTTAAAATTACTTTTTGTAATGAAGCCTGTACTGGAAAATTCCTTAGAAATTGCATTATAACTTGCGTACACTTACAACAACTTGTATTAAGTAAACAGTTATGAACATAAGACAAACTCATAAACTTTACAATGAGTGCTCTCATCTCATAATGTTGTATTTGTATTGAAGCTTGCTTGCGATTCAAAATGCCTATGTAAATTTGCAAATTGTGTAAAATAGTTGATAAAATGGTGTTAATCATTTCTTTCATTTTATTATTAACACTGCTATTGTCCATACAAAGATTTTAGCACATCAACACAAGGTCCTATTGCTTTATATTAACAATTTTGTGCTGTTGCTGCCGTTATTCACTTTCATACACTACAGATTTACAGACAGTGGTACACAAACAGTTACGTGGGAGATAATACACATTTTAATACCTAGTATTATGAGTGGAAGGGGGCTATGTACAGTCTGGACTATGTATGAGAAAAAATAACTGTAAGCTTCAATTTGGAATTTTTCCTCGGTGATGAACATTGTTGATGTCAAGCGTTTTAAGGTCACATTTGTGCATGTGAAGAATACGGGAGAAAAGATGACACAGAAAACGCATATTAGTATTGTGTAACTTAATTAATTTTTAAGTACCTACGTACTAAATACATGAGGAGGAGAATGACATAACGAAACCAATTGTGTTGTTAGTTCTTTATTCACAGAGTGCATTGCAGACTGTGGATTCGTCACACGTTAAAAAGACTCACCTACTACTGTCTTGCCTAGCTTGTATAATTTTATTTACAAAGTAGCATGAATGGGGAAACTGAGATCGGTAATATGCAAGTGAGTGAAGGACACCAAAGTAAATGGGAACGGAGAAACAGAATGAACAATAAGACAAAAAATGGCTCGGTGCAATGCAAGTGCACTACATAAAAACGTTAGCGTAGCCAATTGCATTACAACAAACAAAGCTGTCAGTCTGTCGTAGAGAAAAAGGGAAGAAAAGATCAATCAATAGGCAAACATCAAAATACTCAAATACTCAACTACCACTTACACAGAGACAAAACAAATCATAGGGTAGGATGTGCAGATAGCATGCTGGAATGCATATTAACCGAAAAGGATGTTTCTCGCTTTCCATCAGATGATTGATGAGCATTGAGCATATCGGGTAGAGTGGTGGAGGATGATAAGACGAGGAAAGGGCGTTCTCCA
Source organism: Pogonognathellus longicornis (assembly GCA_034694085.1). Lineage (NCBI taxonomy): Eukaryota > Metazoa > Arthropoda > Collembola > Entomobryomorpha > Tomoceridae > Pogonognathellus > Pogonognathellus longicornis. Next base: position 21,106 of record JAQFYB010000012.1, read on the forward strand.
AATTTTATGCTTGACTTCCATATCTTGCACTTGCATTCAGAAAACACCATGCAAACTGAAACAAAGTGAAAATTAAACACTTTGTATAAATAGAACTAAATGTTTGAATTTGCTTTACGCTCGGAAAAGTGCAATAACTTCTTTCATGATACTAATGTGCTAATATTATTCGCTACCTTGGATTTTATAAAATAATAGCACATTTGAAAATGTATCTATCTAACAATTTGAACATTTAATGTAGGTATTTCATTGTAAATACAATTCACATCATTACGCTATACAGGAAAAAACTTCGAACTACTTAGGTAAATACATTCAGCCTTCTTGTAGAACGATTCAGCTGAAGGTATAATGAAATATAATTTCTTGGAAGTCCTGTATGTTTTTGAAAACTGAAGCTTTGTGTGTAGGTAGGCATGTACATGATGTTTATTTGATACTGGTTTGATGTCAGGTCTTTAGCTTGCGAACTATGAATATTTTGGGAATGCACTTTTTTGTAATTTAAAGAAAAGTGAAGGAATTTCAATTAAATTGTTCTGAGAAGTTTGTGTAGAAAACCTTCTGATATTTGCACATGATCATGATTTCTCAATGTTCTCCTAATTAACAGATGCAGCTCAGCATTTGCCAAATAATGCAATTTTTGATGGACATTTATAATTATACTACTATTAGAATTAATAGTATTACTCTACCTTGCATTGCATAAATGTTTTGATATATTGTACGTCAACCATCAACCTGTTGTTGTCTTCACTGTGTTCACTGCCCGTGTTTCTTTCAAGCTTTTTAACGATCATCAACATCATGGATTATACGAACCTTGGTTTATGGTTCCACCAGCCTAGAACATTTCCCTTCATGTAATAATAATATATTGGTTTCCTTTGACTGTACATTCAAGGTGATTTTCACGAGTTAGTCTACAGTACAGTGTGCAGTCCCTGCGTCACGGAAGAACTGTACTAAGTAAACTCAAAACATACATGGATTGCACGCAATTATATTTTTATCTTGAATCGTGAAGGGAGCAGCTCGTAAATCTCACGTTACCCGGGAAGCGCACATCTAAACTAACAATGTTATGCATCGAATCCACTTTTCTGAAAAGCTATGGTCCATGACACACCAGCCTACTAACATAAGAGAGGAGGTAGGATGAGCTAAGCAAAATGTGTAGTATGGAATTGTATAATGGGGATACGATGGTGAGCTCAGCAAATGCTCAGCAGCCCCAAAGAGCTAAAAAGACTGGTTTTGATTGTGCTTTCCAGTGACATCATATTAGTATTCCATTCAATCCCAATTAAATGCACTTTATTCTAATACGTGTTATATAATAATACAATCATATTGAAAATACAAACATTACGTGCTAAATATATTCTCTAAGATGCAATTATTAAGGTTAAAAACTTCGCTATGCTAATAGCTTGCAATTGTAAGTAGCACTTACCTATGCATATTATAAATGTGGATGATGGATGGCTTTATACGTAAATGTATATTATATATGCACTCAAGATTAAATGAGTCATGTTTATTGCAACAAGTTTTAATGCAGCAAAAATACATGCTATAGCTACATAGTTGCAATATACACTTACTTAGCTTAAGTGTGTTATATATTATTATTATTTATATATTATATAACCTTATTTCTACAATGAGTGCAACAAACAACAGCAAATTGAAGAGAATCCAGGCTAGAGTTGCTGCGTCCGTACAAATACGTTCCCTCGATCGTTCGTTGCTAACACTAATAAGTACTTAACTCACTCAGAAACTACCACATACAAAGACCATCACATATCTAGCTAAATTTTATAATAGTTGTACATTATTATATTTACCACCACACAACAGGATAGTAATAGTAATAGTGCATGTTGATAAGTAGTGTGCATATAATATGGAGTGGTGTGGTGGAAGCGAGAGGCCAAAGTTAGACATAAGATAAGCCAAGCCATAAGAATATATGTAAGTGTTGTACATGTATGTATTTGTGTATTTGTAGCTGGTGTGTGGTGGAAATCTAGGATGATGATGATGGTAGACTGGGCAAAGGCATGGCAAAGGCACAGGGAGACTACTCTAGCTGCAAAGTGAGAGATTGTGTATAAGAAGCAGTTGAGATAAACAAGAGTGGAATGAGAGGTAAAAAGGCAAAATGAGAAGAGACTTGAGAATAGCGAGCAAATAGGGCGAGTGTTGCGAGTAGCTGTTGTATTTTGTATAGTTATTCTTATATGACGATTATGTTTAGCTGAGCTGGTGTTTTATAAGAGGCTTTACGTATGTTGTAGTGTTACGTGTGATGAGAATGTTGTGTACAGGTATTTGTTTATGTGTAGTTCTCTGGTTGCTGTATGTGTAGAGCACGGGCAGAGAGAGACTAGCACAATAGACGCAATGCATTTGGGAATAGTTTTTAAGTGAGTTAAGGTTTGTGAGTGAGCAGAGTTGGTGTTTCCATGCATTGAGGCAGTGAATAAAAGACTTGGACTCGAGTTGAGTTGCTCTCAAGTCTCGTCTGTTGCACAAAGTCGTCAGTGTGGTGGAATAAGACAAGACATTCAACAAACAGCAAAAGCTACGAGCGAAGCAAGGCAAGGGGTAAAAAGAAGGAAGGGTGGGAAAGGTATGCGTGGGGAGTTGTTTCACCTGTAGAGCATTAGCATTGCGATATTTACGTATACCTGTGCGAATGGCCAATCAGGGGGTTGATTCACGTGCAAGAAAATTTTCTTTGACTCCCCAACATCAGCCAGCAAAGATACAGACCATCAGTTGCAACCTGTTGATCGTGTGAAGAGCACTCATTGTCTCAGTTCTCTTACTTTTCACACTTGTTAACATTTTGTGTTTGTTGCAGTAATTCTACATTTCAGATATTGTGTGCAGTGTGACATTTTAAAGTCTTTTTAGTGATTTAGTTCTTCTGGACTCTGCTGTGGTACATGGCCGGAACAGCGCCATGGGAACAGGTATACAATCGCTTATACCTTTTCCACACGACACCCAGTTGCCAATATATTTACACAGTCTCAAAGGCTCTGGTTTTCTTCAAAAATCATTGTTTTCACAAGTTTCCATACTCTCTTTCCAAACTGGCTAACAAGTCCGTAAATACCAACTACTACTGTCCTGCTCCTCAATCACACACACTGTAGAGCTGTAGCCACTACTTCCACTACTACCCCAACTATACATTACTACCACTAATTTTAATTTACCAATTATCCACACAATACCCTCTTCACATTAGTATTCTCCCATTATGTCCATGCCTTCCAACTAAACCTGCTACATCTGAAAGAAAGTTTAGAAAAAATAGTCCTCTCTAATCCCCAAGCTATGGCTTTTGTTCTTTTCAGTCAACAAGACAAGATAAATCAACTCGACTGTAACGTAGTCAGTTCCTACTCTTTCCTTTTAACCATCTGTTGTATTTGTTAGTGTTCAAGTCGCCTCGATAATCCAATCCCTGCTACCTTTATTATTATTATTGTTAAAACGCCAGTTCTTTCATCCAGTTCATTCAGACCTTCGATCTATTTTCTGTCAGTGGTATATAGTGGTGGTGATGCCTCTCTGCGACGACAACTCCACAACACATTATATGCACCATGGTATTATGTCGTATGTTGTGGTTTCGGAAAAATACAAGTTTCTAGATCATAAAATTAGATATCCTATATTCCATGCTGAAAAAAGTTCTCAGTGAAATTCCTCAGAAACATCATAATAATGATATATCGTACATTATTATTTACCTTTGTGCAATATTTCACGTTTACTCAAATACCATCGTTGCGTACAAAACAGTCCACTCGGCTGCTGTAGGGATTCAGGTGGATTATTTAGTTTTACACCTCAATGACAAGATGTGCCAGACAGTTTTATTGCTAGTAAACAAACATACACACGGCACGGCACGCCAAACATAATTTTCTTGTTGCTGTCGTTGTGAATTTGTCAATTTACTAACTACTTTAAGTGGAAGGGAAAAATTGTGACGGCAATAAGCTTCAGTTTTCTCTAGACTTTTGTTCCAACACTCAATTTGACAACTTGTAAAATTTGTATGTATTGTTAACGTCCCTAATTTCGAAATTAAATGGCATGTAGACAATGAAGGACGTGTTTGTACGTAGTAAAATATAATAATGCACGTCTGAGTTGAAGCAAAGGTTTAATTCATTTTTTAAACGATGGAACCCCAAAGAAGAAGCGAAAGTCAAGGTCCGGTCTTAATGCTTAAGAGCTACCTTAAAGGATGACTTTTCAGTGGTTTTTGAGGATGGCAGAAGGGAGGCGAGGGGAAAGCTAATACTGTTGTTTTAATAGAGCTCTGTTCCTACCTACCCATCATAACATTCATAACATAAATTCATGCTTATATGTTCAATGTTCAATGTTCATGTATGTGGTCAAAACTTTATCTATTTCTCTATTGTGTGCCCAAGTTCAAAGGTAGGGTCTAAACAAATTCTCTCGAGAGGGAGAGTAAAAATAAAAAACAGGCTGCCCGTATCTTTCTCAATTCTCAACTCAAGTGAATTGCCGTGCAGTACTTATTACTCTGCTATTAGTTAGTCAGTGTGAGTATTGCTGAGCTCAAGCTGCAATAAGGTGCCATAATGCATTTCATGTCTTTACATGATTTCAGGGATCATCTTTAACTATGTCGTACCCTTTTCTTGAGCCGTTCTGTTCAATTTTTTGTAGCCTTTCCATAACCAAGGTCAAAATACTGAAACAGCATTTCCGTATGCCCACAGCTAGAATAACTCTCTCACTCACTCATAGTCAATGTACATAGAGACACAGCACAAACAACCTTACTATAGATGAAATAGCTGTTTATTATGGCCAGCTAGTAGGTAGTGCTGTAGGAATATTGTAGTATCTTTCATGTTTCATGTAAAGTTCTTTATTATTTAGCTGAGTGATGATGAGATCTATTAGTTCATCTATCCATCATCCATTCTGGCCGTTTTGTTGTAAAACAGACGGAGGAATGTTAAAAAGTCTAGGTACAGCTACAATTCTTTTTCAAACAAATGCCATCACCACGATTATCATTCATTTATTATCCTTCCTCATATAACAATAGCAAACTCCTTCCAACCCAAAGTCTTATGCTATTTCTTTATTTTTATTTTTATTATGTCACCAATTACGATTTACAGTCTTTTGCCAAAAATGTACGGCTAAGACTTAAGTTTTACAGCAGTACGACTACAATGATTATATTGTAGGTTTTTAAAGGAAGGGATACTTGTTGTAAGTGTAGAGTGTAGGTATTTCTAATAATACTTGCATAGGTAGGCATGGAACAGGTATGTTATACATGACTATAATAGAATGACAGTTTTTTCTATATACGTACGACGAGTACTGGTTGTATGTAGCCAGAAAAAGAAGCAACTGTGTGAAGTCATGTAAAGTTTATTCCTCTACATTTCTCATCTTTCTTCCACCAGCACAACACACAGCACTATTACGTGACTCGGTGTAGACCTGCTGTGACAGTGGGATTGTACATTTTCTAGTTATTATACTAATGCACACTACACTATTTGTATTACGTCCATAATATAATAGTGAGCATAATTTGTATAGAAATAGGAAAATAACGTAACATAGTATATCGTAGAATATAATGGACTCGTGAGAAGCTCTCGGAGTCAAATTGAATAAACTCATATAGTGATGAGCACTAATAAAGGAATCATTATTGAGAAACGTCCTACAAAGAATGAGCGATACTGTTTTATTACAGCGTAGGAGGATTATTTAGCGTTGAATGGGGGTAATAAAATTTTCTTGTTAAAAACAGAGCACCTCTTTAAGCTCTCACCAAGCTTTACAGTAATGCAGTCCTCTTGCCACGACATGGCTATACCCACTCGAGTATAATGCAAATAATATACAAATAGCAGTTACTTAGGGTTACGACGACAACGAGAACGTATAAACCAGAATTCGCAATTCAGTTTAAGTTTACGTACACTCACAAACAGCTAAGTCAGTCTCAGAGCTAACTGAACCAGTCGTACAATTAGTTTATCATTCCTCATGCACTTTACTTGCGTATGCACAACATTATTACGTTTTCCTATTTACCTTTTCCTCACCTCCCATTATTACGGCTTATTAGTCTCTACGCGTTGTCTCGCACTACTATACACACACTACTACATGCCTTTGCAACACACTCAATTATTTTAAAACAACAAAAATGGAAAATCTCATAAAGCAAATATTGTAAATATTCATAAACAGGTGCAATGGCATTTACAATTGCAACTACATACAATCACTACGCAATGTAGCGTAAGTAGTACAACAGCTATGCTATAACCGTCGAGAAAAAAACCATAACTATCAACCTACACACATATCTCTCAAATTCTCTCTGCCACATTACATTATATCTAAAATGATGATTAGTACTCGTTCTCGTTGTCTTATTTAAACAATCTTGCAACAAAATCAGCTCTTCCCTAATAAGTAATAATAACCATAAACAAACAATAACATTCGAGGAACCTGCTACAAACTATTATATTATTACTCCCCGTGCTGTAATAAAATGGCACGTAGCTAGTCGTCATTTGAATAAACCTAAAATTTTTCTCTAGACTACAGTTACATTTTACAGAAAAATATACCACAAAAACCACAATACCTACCTACACGTAGTCAAAACTTATAGACACATACCTACTACTTTTTATTGGGCAACGACAATAATATCCTTTACTTATTATTAAATATAACAAGCTAGCTACATAATTATACCAAAAGCTACCTTGGTTTTATTAAAACAAATAAATGCAAAATGCAATGACCCTCTCTATATCCTCTAGTGCTCAAATTCAAGCCATAAAATTAAAGTGCATGGAATTATCCAAAATGCAATTTAATTCTTGATTTGGAAACATTATTTTGGAAATATGGTTTAGAAAATGATTTAGATGATGATACGGAGGAAGATCATAAAAGTAAAAACCGTTTTGGATGCACTTGAGTTTTGGTGAGGTGTGGCAGCTCATATAATTGCATTGGCCTCATTCTATATCGACGTATCTTTGGATAGCTCTTTGGCTTATGGCTTTTGTACTTACAGTATACATTATACATACAGTCCCTCTCGTCCGTCCCTATAATAATATTATTAGCAAGTCTCGTATACCGTTCACATGCACACCATACATAGACATGCACATTAAACAACGTAAGATACAGTAGTACAGACTGAACAGAGATCACTTGTTAGTAAGATGCAATTACCTGCACAGGTATGTAATACAATAGATACGTAGAAAAAAATTAAAGCACTTTGCTAGTCTTTACTATTACTATCACTGTTGAACACACAGGTCTATGATAACATGTAGCTATATGATAATATACAGAGTCTTGAGTCTTGAGTGAGGTGGTAGTTTTGTTTGAGTAAATGGAAGCTGTGTATATAGCTATAGGCAAGTTGATGAAATGAAATGGAAGGGGATCTCAACCCAAACACATCCACAAAACAACACAACTATTGCTAGTACACTACAACAACTGGTTTCATTTTTGATTAAACTCGGCTCGTTGCTCAAATTTGTAACACGCTGTTTAGTTTTCTCTAGAAATGAAAGGAAAAATATTCATTTTCTAATTCACACAGCATTGAAAATCTGCTAAAAATGGATGATTTTTACTCAAAGCGGTTTTATCTGCAAATTTTCTCAATTAATATGAGGAAGTTAGCTGTAATTACAGTAGTAACTCGTCTAGGGATATTTTTCGTATTTATTTACTAGTTCTAAACTATTTGTAAAAATGATAGGGAGTACACGTGAACACTTTAGTGTGTGATAGTGTGTACCTATAGATAGGTGCGGTGTATAAATATGTTGTTTGTGTCAAAATAATATATTGTTGCATTGGAAATGTGTGAAAACATTGTAGGATTTGGAATTGCACACGTCAGGACTGAAGACGTAGGCATGAGATAGAAAGACAAATGATTTTACGAGATTTGTGGTGACTGTTTCCTTTTCTTATATGCATCCATTTACCATAAATAGACAAATAAGTAGGTATGTGTCTGACAGAGTTGAATGCATCACCATCACCCAATTTCGACGATCAACATTACGGTGCCCATTGCCTTGCTGGCTCTTGTAGCATTACACAATCTTTTGCAGAACATCTAATTTTGATCGTGGGCGAAGAGTAGAAAAATGAGAGATCCGCCTTATGATGTCACAATAGATTTTTTCTTCATTCTCTTCAAGCCAACTGCTTTTTCATTGTATTGTAATATTCTGAGACACAATAATATAATGCTGCTGGATGGAGTGGGACCACTCCGTTATAATAATATGAAGGATCATTATATGTATTTACCTGTTCAGTGTACCAGGGCACATGTTCTTACACTACAATGATAAATTTTCTACACAGATATTACATTTTCTTATTATGTTCACATTTTGACGACTATGACTAATACTTATGTTCTTTTACCCTTTACAGCTCTACTAAAGTCACTCCTACCCTTATGGACAGTATGGATTGCAATATTTATTATCGCACCAAATGTAAGTCACATTTCATTTTGTATGTCATGCTCTCTGTGTATGTGTATCCTCTCTTGTACTATATGGCATCGAATAACTTGTACTTCATTATAATCATCGCCATTACAACGAGTGATAGTAAAAGTGAACCCTCTTGGTAAAAAATTATGTGTGGCTGGTAAAGTGTCTTTAGGTATATGCGCAATCTATGCACAACGTTTATATTATATAACGTTGTAGCACTCTGGGTGCATAATATGTACAGTATACATTTACAACTATCTACACCATAATAATATAAAGACAATGTTTGTATACCAAGAACGAAAACGAATACGAAAGAAGGGCAGAGTCAGTTAGTTGTCTTTTCAGTGTCTTCGGTACTACGTAATTCAACTTCCTGTGATGTAAAGCCTTAGTTTTAGCTCTTCATTCTTCTGTGACAGCAACATGTTAGAGGAAACTGTCTGTTAGTTCTTCGTATGCAATGCATGGGGAACGTCCAACACGCATGGTAAACATATTGTGGTAATACTCAAATACTCTACCTGTAGTTTTGGACATTACATATTAGGGTTTCATTATCCTTTCACTTTCAATTTCAGCAGCAAAAAACACATGGGGATGTAAATAGATAGGCACACACACAGGTACACAATACATCTCTCTAAATGTATAGTGAGTGTATCTTTACCTGTGTAGGTATGTGTTATGTATATAGCTCATGCATTTTTGTAGCTTGTAGGTGAGCCATGTAATAAGGTAATAATACTCAACATTCAAAGCTAATGCCTCAAGTCATGATTTTTGACATGACTCCAGACTCCACGTACAACGTAGGATTTTATTATCTGTGCACCGTCCACGTTCTGACAGCTGCTAGTGTGCATTGTCATATTGTAGAATTACAGGATGACAATTTGAGCAATTAATACTCTATTGATGAAAAAATGTGGCGTGAAAAGCTTTGTAATGATTTCAAATTTACAGCTAGTCGTCACAGTTGACGTTAATTGAAAGCATCAAGTATGATAGCACTATATACATTGCAAGACTGATGATGTGATCAACCAACAATTTATTCCCAAACCCTCGCATCAGTGAGATTATATTTTGTGTAGGGTGTTGTTGTTGTAGTTGCATTGACTTACATAGAAGTATAGTAATATCGGAAAGTAATGTCAGAAAAGGGTTGGCCATCGGTTCTCAAACTTTTCCTACCATGCAGCCGTAAACAATTCCAAGAATAAAAAACGATGTGTAAGAAAGTTATCGGTTTTACGTAGCATTTACTGTCCAGTAACACTCCACAGGGAATCCCAGGCAGATATTAGTTATGATGGTAGGTGGAAAATGGTGAATACGGGGAATGTAGGGATTACAGAATGGATTTCGTGAGAGCTTTAGTTTACACACTTTACTAATACTGATTGTGAGCCTATTTTGTTGAGTTGCCTATGACATGTACATTTTACACAGTGTGTTGTTGTGTGGCTTGGATATATATGCGATAATATTATAGAGGGTTTATTGATGCTACCTTGCCAAGACACTATTGTTTGCACACATAAGACGTAGAGGAATAAGGTCTGGCTGATATTAACTTACAAACAGTAAGCCAATATTGAGTGACATGAAAGGGTAACACTTTCACTGAAAGTGATACGAAGGAATAGCGCACGCCTAGCCAGTCAAAGCTATATAATGCACTATTGTCTCATTGGCTTTATTACATTAATAGGCTGCTATAGCATTCCACGTTATGTTTGGTGAACTATGTAAGACATACATACATACACACTACATACATGCAGATAGATTCATACAAGTACATATAATACATCGTCTTGTGCACTGATAGTCTGATAGTGTTCCTTATGGAAGGGATTTGCAATCTGTAAGTACATACTTGGCCAGGACACATTTTGCAATGCAACCGAACGCCAAATACAATTATGTGTCTACTTTTATACAAAGTTTCTTCTCAGTATCTTCTGTGTAATCTAAAACAACTCTAAATTCACAGTAGTAATGCGATACACACCACACGATGTACAACAACCACTCTCAAACTATACAGACGTTGCAATATTGCAGTTGCAAAAGTTGGGAATAATACTACAACTTATTTGTACGTGGATTACACTTTGGAGCTATGTACGTGTAGTCAGTGTGTGTACTCTGCAAGGGATTTATTTATCCGTTTGCACAGGTAGTACTACAAATATTAAACATAGCTGATGATATATGTATCTTTTGTTTATGATTTGAAATACAGGGCAACACACAATATAATCTTGAATGTGGGATTTTCGTACAGGTCTCTGTGGTTGTACAAAAGGGAGCATAAAAGTGGAAATGCACATAGGATATTCACGTCCACGTATATAGAGCTCATGAAAAAGCACATCACAAAGCACAGCAGGCGTGAACCACTTCACATCAAAATTTTTTCTCTAGTTATATACACTTCTTTAAATTATCATTATCTGCAGATGTAAAATATTTTTGCTCTCAAGTGGAGATTGTCGGTAGCCTCACAATTCGCAATTAGTACTTGCATTCCACTCCTATGGGGAATTAACATTATAATAAATTCATGGATTATAACAAAGAGAATTACTAATACTTCCAATACTTTGTTTTTCCCTGCCTACATTCTACACTATGACTACATTGAAGCTTAGTAGTATAGCTGTTAGGTATATCTGTTGTATAAATTTCGTAGTGCATTTGTATGTATGTGTATAGAAAGGAATATTATAATCATCTGCTCGAGAGAGCCATGCAATATCAATTGGTTTTTTCGAAGGTAGAGTTAGTTTGAAACGTTATTGCGTTACATTGTTGTCTACATAGTTCTGGATAAGTAGGAAGCGAGGGAATTGATAAACAAGTAAAGTGGATAATTGATGAACATCATTTAAATGCATGGACATGATAAAAAATGAAAATTTATCTAGCCTCTTTCAAAAATCTCATTCCATCTGCTCGTTCGTTTGGTGGTATTAGCTGCATAATAATTTATATTCTGCTAAAAAATTTGCAAGTTCTCATTGAACACAATGAGTCAAATGAATTGACGAAATATTATTTTATTCTTCATCTTCTTCTTCTTTAGTTATACAGTGTATAATACTATATCTACACAGTAAACTCTCTTATACAGTGTGATTCATCGTACTTGTTAACTTATAGACATGTGTTACGTATTAGCACACAAGTAAGCAGGATACCTATAAAGGAGTAGTGTAGTTATGTACAAAGTTGTAAGGCCACATTACCAAATCGACATTAGGTACAGTTATAGCAAGTAAGTAGAAGATTATCATAAGTATATGTAACTTCACAGCAAAGCAAGCCAGCTCATAGTATGCTATGAGTAAGTGGTTGTAGGATGATAATCTTAATATTATAAGTAAATGTTTCATGATAACATGAGTCTGTGTATGGGTGCTGTATGGATCAATGGATTTGAGTTGGAGTGTCGTAGTGATCTCGAGTGTTGCAGTTGTAGTAAACAGTAAACACAGCATAGTACACTACTGAACACTCCATCGTCTTGTATGATTACACAAGTTCTACCTTCTACCTTACTATAATATACAACCACTACAACTACAAAACTGCAAGTTAAAAAGAATGGTTCCGTAAGGAGTGCCTTCTTTATACTTGTACTTTCCAAACGTCTTCCTACGCGTCCAATGGCTTCGTTTTGCCAAGTAGGCGTTACGTCAGTGACTCCAATTGTTGTTGCTTCTCTCATCATGTTGCCAGTGACCCTTTCATTTTCATTGTTTCAACGTTCCTCGTCGTCGTCGTCGTCGTTGTCGTCGTCGTCTTCACTGTCACTTCTTCTAGATGCACAAATACTCTACACTACTTACTCGTTTTATTATAATACTCACGAGGATGACTGACGAGTGTGTGTTTGAGACTAATGATTATGATGATGAGGATGATGAGTGTCGCAAGAGCAAAAGTCTTTGCCGTCGTAGCTCTCATGACACAATTCGAAATCAGAGCTGCCTATGTATATGGATGCACTAGAACACTTATGTTTTACACGTCTATGTTGTAGGTGTGTATGTATTAGCTAGTTTTAGGTATCTGAAAGCTCTTTAAAGAGTATATCTTAAAGGTATGTATAATAATATGCATTATTAGTCTCACCTGTTTGTACTATATATACATTTAGAATTTTATGTCATGCAGTTATATATCATTATGATGTAGATACACAGGTAGCGAGCCTTTTAGTACATTACATGCTAATTCATTCCGTCTTTCTAACTCTCTTCCTATTTATACAGTACCTAGTTCAGTTTAAGTAGTTAGTGCATGTGTAGGCATTATGAAGGGATGGACGCAAAAAACGCTCGTTGTATATGAAGAGGTTAGAGACTTTTACTATGGACGTTAATAATCCAAAGCGAAGGGTAACGAATATCTAACTATTTTTTCTGTTGCAGAATATTTGTCACAGGTTAATAGCGTTGAAGATCTTTGCCCTTGAAAAAGCAGTAAAAATGAGTGGTAAACGTGATATTATTGTAATAAAATGCCGTACCTCTTCTATACACTCATACCTGTGGCTACATACACTACTATCTTCATACCTGTAGCTAGAGTGTTAGTGTCAGAGTCTACCTGGCGAGATAGCCTGACGAGGATGTACTATTATTCAGATTAAAAAATTATTCAATGAGTTTAGATTCGATATTGAGAAAATTGAGGAGATATCGTTGATATGATATTGTAATATTATTACACAGACACATAGAGATGTGTTTATTCTAATGCATATAATGTTTCTGAAAAGCTGAGCTTAAATTTTTTTATACTTTCCTCGTAAGTTTATGGTAGACTTGGTTGCATTCTATGAGTCTAGCGATTGTTGGATCTAGTAGTAGTATATATTATGCTTACATACAGTTTGTTGAATAATAATAATGTGATAGATTTAAATGAAACGTTTTTGATTGGAGATGAGCTTATTTATTCCTACCCGTAGAGAAGTATATTACATTATTGGTTTATAAAGCTAATCTTGAGCTATAGTGCATTGTTAATGCATTTAAGGCGTCAGGTATGTATAAGTGTGACTATGGCGTTAAAGTAAAGTGCAGCGTACAATACCGTGGAGTGTATAAAGCTGTAGGTATTGTTGACTTGTTGGATGAGAAGTGACCTTCTCAGATTTTGACTCGGAGCAGGAAAGAGCTTAATCAGTTAAAGGAATTGAGAACAGGCCCAAGCAACGTATAGGATTAATGTGTAAGCAAAATTGAACAAAATGGTATTCATGTGGAAACGTGACTGCCTAAAAGCATAAAAAGATTCAGAAAACAAGCTGATGCGAGGAAGACCTAGAGTGAGGAACCGAGGAATGCAGATGTAGCAAACCATTTGCCTTGTTCTTGGTTTAATTCGCGTTTCAAGTGGAGATCGCCTCTCTCTCTCGCTGTGTTACATTATAATACTTTGCACAGGGCATTCTGTTCTTGCATTACCATGCAATCTTCAATTTCACTGACTTTAATTCATGATCCTGCCTGGTTGGACTCTCTGTCTTTTACTCTCTCAGATATAATACAGTCCTCGTATTACCAGTCCTCTGCATTTCTTGTGTGTTCACATCATAAACGTACACTGACTCGATCTTCTTGAGACTTGCTTCATTCTTCGATATCGTCTCGAGAAAACTTGAGTACTTTTTCCTACCTTAACTGTATTGACTGTATACAAGTGCGTAATATTATAGCTTTAAGTCCATAACATTATGATTATGACAAAGCCACGTCAAACAATCTCCCTTTACTGCATTGTGTTGTAGACAGCGGATTACTGGATCTGTGTAGTCTGCAGTGAATTATTATTGAAGCACAAAACATTGCATAAGTGCCACAGCCACAGCAAAGCTGAAATTCAATGAGAGACTTCAAGAGTATTGTAATGAGAGAGATGCTGTAGAGAAATATGTTGCATAGACGTGTAATGTGTGTTTTATGTTGTGGAAATTTCAACATACGTTCTATATTAAAATACATATCTCTCACATATATCTTTATGCTATTATTTGCAAGACAGAACACTGTTTGTGTACCCTACCCTTAATGCCCACCTTAGTGCTTGTATGTTGACTGCTATATTATGCTTTCAGTATTGAAACACACATGGATAATATTCTATTCACTTACTTATCACCTTACCCTGTCACAGCTACATTCTAATTGCAGCCTAAGTAGATTTCACGTTCCTCTTCAGAATTACTGTACACATAAACACTTGGCTAGCTTTTAGGGAATATGAGATTCGTTTCTTTCACCACATCACTCCAGACTCCATGTCTCTCAAATAATTCAAAAAAAAAATGAATATGAAAGTTTGTATAATATTTACACTTTGTTTATATTCATATCTTCATCTGTGGTGAATATCCAGCTGATTATTTATGTACGCATGATGCGCACGTACACTCCGTGCATTATACCTACACATAATAACAAGGAAAGAATTCAACAGGTGTTTGCGTACACATCTATTATAGAAGCAGACATTTTTATTACACACGAAAGCAACTCTTCTGTCTTGTCAGGTACAAAGATAAAAACTAACACTAATTTTGTCATTCATTGTCAAATGAATGAGCAAAATATTGAAAATTAGGGAAATGATAACCCATGAGAAATATAACTAATTTTACTCAGGTGGCAGATGTATTGCAATTTGACTCGACTGCACACAAACATTTTTCTACATTAACACAAAGCGAAAGTTTCCCTAATGTAATCGAGTAATCAAGTAATCTTAATTTAATAAGTTAAGCCTTCTTCATTGTTTTTTATGTCGACCAGAGTACAATATGATGAATGAAAATTTTAAAGTGAAGAGCCTTATACTTTATGCTCCTACAGCATACTTCTACTCACTCACACACTATACTACAAGTAATAAAAGTTGAGTTGCCATCAAAGTTGATTCAATCAACAAGATCAGCTCTTAAATGAACAGAAGATTATAATGCGAAATACTAATAATATTGCAAAAAATAATATCAGCTTTGTACAATGAGTAATAGAGGGGAGTTGCCAAGTGAAATGAAATTGTGTGCTGTACTTCTACACGTCCATTTTCGAAATTAAAGCAGTTTGGTGCGTTTGCAGCACACAAATTGCGTTTACAACAATTGGCAATTTGTTTTACGGAAGGATTTTACTTTGCATTATCTTTACGTTGTGTAGTAGTGTATAGTTTGTGTAGTATAGAAGAAGGCAGGAGGGGATTAAGGAGAGTTGATGAGAGTTGTATTATAAATATATTATAAAAATACAAATATGTATCTGTGGTTGTAGTGTAGTACATGAAAAGAGGCATGAGATCAAGTGTTGCTAAGTAAGTAATAAGTAGTGCATAGCATAGCTAGGCGAGAGGAGTATAGACATTTGTTGAAAAAACGACAGTTTTGTTGTGAGAGGGAATGAAGCAGAGCAAAGGCAAGGAAAGAAAATGAGCAGAAACTCTAGTCGGCTTAGTCGTGATAAGCATGGCAGAAAAATCGAGATAAGCTAAGTCGAGGAGAACAATGGAATGGATCAAGTGAACACAATGGAGTGAAATACAATTACGATTCAATGCAAGTAGCTATAGCAAAACAAAACGAACTCGATCACTCGTTGCAGGTGAATTTCATTGTATGTATCGCTTAGGAATAAATATTTACGAGATGCATTGAATTGAAATATTATTGGGAAGCAAGTTATAGGAACCCCAGAAAATTGTGTCTTGCCCCATTTGGAAAACTGCGACAAATTGTCAATTTACATATAAGGAACCGTGAAAACTTCTCAATTCAGTTATAGCATCGACATATGGGCTCTAGTTTTATCTAATGATGCTGGAGTGGAGTGACACACATGGCAAGTAGCTTCTTGTTGTATTTGTAGTGTTTAGCTGTTTAGGAAATTTCGCAAGTGGGCATCACAATTTCCTTATGTGTCTTAAATCTGAATTTAGACTTGCGAAATGTCAATAGCATATGATATTATAGTGCCCGTAGGTTTTCGGATGAAGTGCATGTGTTTGCTCCATGCATGTCCTTTTACAGGTTTTTTAAATGGTCACCAACCATCACACTATACAATAATAAAAATAAAAGATTTGAGTTGAGGGAACTTGAAGCATAAAGTTGTAGCTGAGAATTATTTTATGGCAAGTCCAAGTGCTCTGCTCTTAGGTCGTGCATCAAATCAACTCTTGTAAGTACCATTCACCTATGGCAAGGACATTGTCATTTATAACTCGTAATACAATACACAAGCCATCGGCGATGAAAATTACTATTTTTCCAGTTATAGTATTCAACAACTTATTTAACTGATTGCAATGAGCCTTGCTATTGCTAGTTCATATGCTCCACTCATTCTTCTTCTATACACACACAAATAATCATATTATTTACATAGAGTGAAGCAATCGTTGCCAACATATTAATAATTATTATTACTCTCTATTATATTATTCAACTAGCATTCTATCTCATATTATAGACTTTTAGATTGGATGACCACATTTGGCTTGCTGCCGTTGTTGTTGTATTTATTTGTTAGTTGTGTTCCTTTATTACTCGATCCTTTCTGTTTGAATTCGTAGGAATGTCATTCCATTTCGTCATCACGAAAATATTCATTACATTTTATTTACTGTACATATATATACTATGTAGCTTTGTCGTTTCATTTGTTCACACATTTCTGTTCTTGTAGCCGCACATCACATTATTTATGTTCAGATACAATGGTTATCTCTAGAAAAAGTTTTATTGGCACTTGAGCAGTAATTTAGCTCTTTTCCTTCCTTTGTGTGCGTCCACCAGCAGTACTTACACATAAACAGGTAGCGTATGTTCGTAGCCCGTAGTTATAGTTATAGTAGAACGTATGAAGTCAGACAGATAAAATTTAACTGACAATCAGTGAGCTCGACTCCACTTGAAACGATAAGTAAATAGGAAGAAGTAGAAAGGAAAAGGGAAAATTTTGATAACCCATTCGCGATGTAATAATGTTTTGTGGTGGTGCAATGGCAGAGTATGGTGGTGGTGATGCTGATGATGATGGAATTGAAAACATTTGGTTTTCCATATGCCTGCCTAGGTCATGAATGGGTAAAAGTTCCAATCACAGCGTGAGCATTGCTAATGTCGTTGAATGAGTGCTGAATAAGAAACGAGAGTTAACTGTGGACGTTCATCATAATCATAACGCATAATGTTACTTATGATACGAGTTTCTATATGTTCTATGTAATACAACACAAAAACCACTTCATACACAATATATTCTATGCTTTAACGTTGCAGCTAACTTATAACTTAGATCAGTATAACATCCAAACACCATACACCATACCTAAAACCATACCATAC
The DNA here is from genome assembly GCA_034694085.1 of Pogonognathellus longicornis. Classification (NCBI taxonomy): domain Eukaryota; kingdom Metazoa; phylum Arthropoda; class Collembola; order Entomobryomorpha; family Tomoceridae; genus Pogonognathellus; species Pogonognathellus longicornis. The sequence goes on from JAQFYB010000012.1 coordinate 39,121, forward strand.
CACCACATACCATCACCATACGATAGCCACACAACATTACGCACCACCATACATTCATTCTGAACATTGTGCACATTGAAGATCAGACTGACGATAGCAAAAAGTGCTGTTCTCCGTATTATATGCATCTCACTCATACTAATGCACTGCTATAGGCAGTGCATATTATATCTGCAGGCAGAAAGACATTACACACCTGTATACTACAATACTAATATAATAGCTTTTATTTCGTACCTACGCTAATCAAATTCCAAACAAAAGTCTTTGGATGTATATAAGTGCAAACGTACGTAGTGTAGGTACACCTTGCGTTTTCTCAATGGAAATCTCTGAAGTATATTTTATAGTAGGAGTAACATTCAGGATTCCTAATGCACAATGCAATAAAGAGTAAACCAAAGATTGGAGAGAGTTTTTTTTATTATTTACTCATAATACTTAAATTAAGATGTTAAGTAAAATCATAAGTTATGAGACATAGCGATTCTTTCTTTAATGATCTTTGATATAATCTAGTAATTAGTTGATTGTGTCACTGATTTACATTATTTTTATATCGCATGCAGGAATTAGTGAATTAATTATTCATGGAATAAATTTAAACAGATATTAATTCATAGCTTAGAACTGTATAGAAACCAATAATTTTAGTGAAGACTTGCATAACAATTCAGATTGTTTTATTATACACTTATATGTGTTTTGGCAATTCAAGTGACGAAACTTGTCGTTAAATCCATGTTCATTTACACAGAATATTATTACTACAGGGAGGCCAGTGTAATAATATACAGACCATTCGCATTCATTTATTACAAGATACTCAGAGTTGATTAGGATTTTAGTAAGTGAGTAACTAACTGAGAGTACACATTAATATACCTACACAGTACACAGGTATAAGGATAAGTATTGGGATTTGGTTAATGAAAATGAGTGGAGGATAGTGAAATGGAGCTTAAGGAGATGAGATTCATATCGGAGAGTTTGACCTGCATTACAGTGGTTGCAACTACTTTTATATTGACTCGCAGTTTTGCGAGTGTCCTACTTACACTTTGCTCCTATGATGCAAAATTTCGTTAGTCAGTCAAGTCAACTCTGTCGTGCAAAGTTGGACGTATAGTTTATTTATTATTCGAGTGGCAGTTGATCACTTTTGTATGTATGTATGTATAAACTGCACATAGGTATACATCTCATCTTGTTCAGTGCAACCATCGGTATTAAAGTATTACGAGTATCTCACTTTACACGCAAACGACAAAGCTTTAGCTTTAGCATGAGGATACTTGAGTTGTTTGTTATAGAGAGAGAGAGGGAGGTAATAAGAGGCAATCTACTGAATTCTCATCGGTTGTTGTTCTATCACCATTTACATTGCTAACTCAAAATGATGAAACGTCCATCGAACCAAGCAAAAAGTAAATACTGCTTATAATACAATACGCAAAGACGAAAGACGAACAAGAAGAAGATGAGAGCCCCTGTAGGAATTCACGATTAGAAAAGTCTTTGGCGGAAACGACGACCTACAAAGAAATTCGCACGTTTCTCTTTCTACACGGAATAGGCTCCTTGCTCTTTGCAATTTAGAGGGTCATACAATGATGTGATTTTCCAGTTGATCCGGCAATCACTTTTTCTAAAATTTACATTCACGTTTACGTTTAGGTAGTAAGTAGTAAGCTGTGTCGAAAAACTAAATCTTGGGATCATTCCAATCCTTTCGAATTTTGGTGAGAATCTACATACACATACATACAAATACATACAGAGCCAGCTGAGAGCCGTAATAAGAATAAGAATAACTAGACCACGAAAGGAAATATTGTGATATATTACACGTAATTAATTGCTTCCTTGCAATACTTAGCTCCTTTTAAGCTGACTAGCATTTGTGAAGCAATCCTTAAGCATGACAAGTATAGACAGTGACTGGGTAGTGTTAGGAAATTCTCACGGAGAATTACGAGGTAGCTCCACTTAAAACGTTTTGTGTGGTATTATTGAAATGAGAAAAATGCAAAATAATGAAGCATAGCACCAAACACTAACACCACACTACAGCCCAAAGAACCAGTGAATGAGCTTAGTGGCGAAAAAGACTGGGAATAATAGGACTACTTACTATAAGAGGGAGAAGGCACATTGTCCACTTGGAAGAGAATGATTATTTGAATAGATTTTTTAGCGAGGGTCATAAACAAGAGATCGCAACCTCAGAGCTAAGGTAGTACGTAGGAAGAAACAGAAAGGATAATTTTGGCAGATCCTTAGTTGCTCACTCACTCACTTACGTAAGGGTCATGAAATGCGGTGGACGATGAAGATACATATCTGTGGAGCAACGAAGGACGCGGTGAACAAACGTACGTTTGAGAATCGCGATAGGAAACGCTCCTTTCTGGCTGCAGGATTGCATGCCATGTCATGCCACTGACTGCTCCTTTCAGCTAAAACTACTGCTCACTTACAACTACAATTACAATCACTGGTCACTCACTGCACTGGCAGGGAATATCCCATCACCACTCAAGTACCACATTCAAAGCCATCTACATACACGCCACACACACATACACACACTCACACAGCCCCACAACACATCCCATGCACCAGAGCATTGCTAAAAGTGTTAAAGTTAAAATACTACACATAGTAAAGTAATTTTATTTATAAGTAAGTAAAGGCTGGCCTTGCTGACTTGAGAATTTCGAGGCTGATGGCCTAAATGGTTCTCTTTTGCTCTGATCTAGTAGAGCTGCGTGGGCCGCGTATAAAAATGCAATTCCATCTTAGTTGCTCTTTCCGTATGTTGAATGTTGTTTGGTGCTTTGTGCACGGGTTCGACGGTATTGGTGAGACACCTCCGTTTCTTTGCCAATTTAAGTTTGTCGACATCATCGACGCAACTCAACCTTTCCTCAATACAATTCTCGCCTATTTTAATGTGCAGCGTGTAGTTTGCATATCTCAACCTGAACCAACAACCATCATTTCTATGTTAACGAAGAAAATGTATCAAAGCTATCTGCAACGTCGTCAGTCGTCACCCTTCATCATGTACTGTAGTTCTCGCCTCGATGGCACAGATATTGACATTCAATGGGATCAACCTGGAACACGTGGGCAGCTAACTGGGCGCCCCTCCTATGTTTCTATATTTATGATAGCATGTAATTGCCATAAATACACCACAAACATTCACTTTAGATTATAACTGAATTTTTACTATTACTTCCTTGCACGGCCACCTTAGTTTGCCCATGCAACGTTTTCTAATTGCATTTGCACAATAAAATCAAATACAACAAGAAATAAATAAATTCTATACACACAACAATAAATGTTACGAACAACCAAAAACAATTTTAACAAGCATTTTCTATCCAAGAAGCTTTATAGTGGAGTTGAATGCATGACAATGAGTTTGATTAGCAGACAGGCAACTCCTTTCAGTGTACAGTAGATCTTGTAGCAGACATCATCCTGCACGGATCTCACACAGCACACCTCCTTCAATACATAATTGCATCCTTAATATGACATTATGCATATTTTCCTTGGATATTATGCTATTGTATGATGTGGCTTGATGGGCAGTTTTGTTTTCCTCAGTATATGTAAATGTCTGTAATTTCATAGAAAATTCTGTATTTTACTGAGGTATTGCGAGAATAGCAAGAATACTCCTATAGTGAGTTTGTACCTATGTATCACTAGTACCAGTACTACTCTAGAACACCTCTATTATTTTTTTTTATGTAAATTGTAGGCTTGCTGATGAGGTAGATGTTAGTTTAACATAAAAAACATTGCAATAGCTTTGTCGAGATTTACAGTGTTTCCCGATTCAATAGTTTATCGCCCTCGAAGTCATAAAAACAATATTCTCGGCTGAGTCTAGTCTGGGATGATCTTTTGTAGTCAAGTGCATATTGTATGGACATCGTTCATGCAATATGCACTTGCAATACTCAATGCAATGCTCATTCGAAGCAAGCAAAGGATTTTGTGATGATGGACAATGTGCCAATTTTATTCTGTTTGAACAAAAATTGAGAATGGTATAAATATATATAGGAAGTTGAGATGTAACGACCTATTCGAAACATTTGCATCATTTGAATAGAATGATAGATGACGTATACAACATTGTAATTTATTTCTTCTTTAGTCACTACACAGCTCGACTAGTACTACTACAGTGTTTTATTATTTTTAATTTTTAATGCTTTTTACAAGACACTTTTCATCTGCAATGACTATATCGTCCTGTCGTTCTCTTCATAAATACCTACGAAATTTGCATATAATAATACAAGCATGCATACATTTAAGTGTTACAGACTTGAGCTTGAGCTTGAAGAATTGCAAATTTACAAATTGCCATTGCCAAGTTGAAACACTCGTGCTAATCCTCAGCTTGCAATTGTTGTGTACAATATAATGTAGGATTGCTGATAGTGGCACTGGTATTTGTGCACTTGTCACTTATTTGTGTTTCATTCCGTAACGACTGATTCTCATCTCCCCTACAACAAATAGATAAGTCTAGCAGCCATTCAACAATCATAATAAGAGCATCATGCAAAGCCATGTATAATAGTACCTACGTGTACAAACAGTAGTATTTGAACTGAGCAGCACACACATAAGCTTAGAATGTGATGAAAAGAGCCTGAGTCAGGTTGATATTGATAAATCATGATGAAGAAAAGAGTCGCGTAATTCTGTTGACAAAAACATGAGACCAGGATGTATTTAGAACAGAGTGACTTTGACTGGTATAAGATAGAACTGTGAGAAGAATGACAGAGAGCGTAACGAAATGCAAAGAAAATGCCAACTCGCCATATACCTGCTGCTAAGCGCCGTACTTTACCTCACATACTCATTTAACAATCAGTCTCTCCATTTTTCTTCTCTGCAGTGTTTTCACGTTTTAATTTAGTTGGCTAGCCATTGTACTTACAATTAGTATGGAACAGAAACGCATTACAAATGTGTTATAATAGTACAATATGTAAATATGCACTCGCATATATTTTCAGAGACGCAGGTAGTTTTTTTTGCTAGATACTACTTGCTAGAATTTTATAACACTAGGACGATAATGAAGTATAGTGCATATTAAATTATTTTTGATACATACATACATACATAAATGCATAAATACATACAAACGTGCTATAGTGACGGTGAGTTTTGTTACGCGTTTGTAAGTCAGGGTGGAGAATTTAGCATTGTAGTAAAAGGGTGTGGACACTTTTGTAGACGACGACAGAGTTTTTTGCTGTTATGAATTTGTTTGCAGTAGTGGTGCATTGAAAAACGTTATAGCGTAGAGATATGGGACACTCTGTTTTAAGGTTACGTAAATGCAGGTAGGTGTACAGATCGAGTATAGAACTAGAGAATTGGGCTGCTCGTTGAAGGACGACTGCACGAAATACAGTTTAAGATTCACCCACACATTGATTCCTAAATAATGACAAAAGGTCAATCATACTGGCTTTTGTATCATTATTATTATATATTTGCTATGCTTTTGAATGATCTACTGCCTCCATACGTTTCTGCAGGAATAAAAATGACAATTACTCACACACATAATATATAATTTTTTCACTCGTAATTTTTCGTCAGTTATTTGTTGCATCACCTCTTTTGGTTCCTCTCTCATTTTCAACGTAGCCATCACACGTCATATTATTATTACTGCAAGAATGAATACGATTTTTTTTTATTTCGACTAATCTCTTTTCGTCGCGTCATAATGGATGAAGGATCACGTTCGTTTTCTATGAAATATGAATCAATGTGAATGTCAGTCTTCAAATCTTTGTACATGATTTGTTCTTAATATTGTTGTTTGATTGGTGCAGTATGTAGTGGTATTAAAATGTATATTGGGTATGCAGTTGAGTAATTTATGAGATAGACATAATGAAAGTAATGGTCCAAGTTATTCTCATGTTGTATAAGATGTTCTGAATGTTTTGTTGCACAAGTCATTTTTTCAATTTGATGGCTTTTATACTCTCACCCTAGATTTATGCTCAAAAGAAGACTGCTGCAGGACTGAAGCGGGAGATATTTTTCCTCAATCTCGAAGATGGGTACTTCGGGTGTCAAGTCAATGAATCTATAGACGTCCTTCAGCTCTTTGAGCTGTCAAAACTTTGCGATGGAACGCCCCAATGTTTCATGGCATCTGATGAGCTTCACAAAGAATTAAAATGCACAGGTAAGACTTGCATGCACTTTTCTCGTCTTTTTAATCTCATCTTTATAATAATACTAGAAAAATATGCGTGGTGGGTATTTACATTTTGGAATATTATTTTGTAATCATCGCTCGTCTCGTCGAAAAGAATGCAATATTGCTTGGAGTGCAGTCTGTGCAATGTACCTACATTGTTGCATTATTTAAATTCTCAATTTTTTACTATAATTTAGAATTAGTGGTAATAGAATAGCATTAGTCCGTACTAAATTATGCGTCATTATAATCACTGCACAAACTGCATTTAACAATTAGTCCCACGGCTCAAATTATCTTACCGAGAGAGCAACGAGTATGTAATTGTAAACAAATACTTAATTCGTAATCCACTGTATAGGCACATTTAAGTAGGTTTCACTAGTTAATACACTCCGCACAGATATAATCTTTTTTATGTAGCTTTTAAACTGTACTATGCATTTGCACGTGCTAGTAGTATAGAAATGAATACGACTAATAATTATAAGAACCAACAAGAAAACTTTGTACCATGTAATTTTCATGTACGGATACAATCATTTAATTAGCGTGAGCTTCATTCCAATGTAGCCCATGCAGTCGTTTGCACAGCATTCATATTCAGAGTGCACCTGACATTATGAAGATTACAAGAGACGAGGAGCCAGATGCCTGCATAAGTGCAAATGTAACGAAGCACATTCAATTTACATTTAACTATCGTACCACATGATAGACCTGTTCCCTATAAATTTAATTTCAATGTGGATATAATGGTGCTATAGCTAGCTACCTATAATGTAAGTGCAATCATTTCCATGCATTGTGTAATACAACAATGCAGACGCAAACAATAATATACTCAGATTATTATTACAAACCCAGTAGTTTATAGTGTTTATCATTCTAAATAATAATAATATTGGTGTACTGCTGTTGTTGCGCCTGTAACAATAATAGCAATCTATAGTGCCGCAGCAATTTCTGCGAATTGCTCAACAGCTACCAACTAATCAATGTTAGGATACACCTTAGAGCTAATAAGTGTTAACATTGACATTCATTTCGAGAAAGAATAGCAAAATTAGATAGATTTCAATTACCAATGTTAATGTTTAAAGGAGGAGTACAAGGAACAACCCAAAATCAGCGAGTTGTTCAACAAAAGGGACATTTCATTGTCATGATTAATTTCTGAAACAGTCAATAAAATATTTACTGACTCGACAAATACATTCTAACATTTCCTTACAGACAAGTGTCAGGACTGCCCAAAATGCCATTACCTTTGATAAACAAGACGTGTCAGATTAGGGAATACCATAAACCAATGGTGTGAATCCAGACAGTACATATTAGGCAAATTATGTTTGTTTTGTTACATTTTTAAATTGCGTAATGAGAAATATTACATAGGTATTTTTACTCTTGTGTCCTACAATTACTCACTCCCAATAAGAACCATGAAGTCTGAATGCAAACTGGAATGTAATCTAAGGCAGTCGTAATTTATGCGCACTTTAAAAGATATAGGCAATAATCAAAAACTGAGCGAAGAGGTGTAGAAAAAAAAGTGGAATGATATGCTAGTAATTGTGAAGACTTCATAGTACGAATATTATGTGAAATCGTGCAAATAAATATTAGTGAGGTTTTATAAGGCTGTACATAATTACATGTATGTATGAATGCATTTGTAGAAGTAATAAATATAAAGCGCAGAAATAAATGTGTTGTTTAAAATGTAAACGTTAAGCTATGAAGAGTTGTGAACAAATTATAATTATGTATATAATAAGTATTTCACCCTTCCTATACACAAGAAGAAATATCTAACATTTAGAGATACAAGTTTTTTGTTATGCTATGATTCTGATGAGAGAATAATACATTCATTTTTACTGTTTTACACAAGAACGATTTCTAAAGCGTGTTGTAGGATTTGAAATCCCGAGCGAAAAAAATGAAGAATATTATGCGTGCCTATATAGACTTTTCAATCTTAAAGGGCAATCGCCTCGAACACCGTACGAGTCCTTAGTCGGACTTTACTCAACTCTCTGCTCACGTCTCTAATGAATATTTGCATTTATTTTTTCAAATTCACACAGAGATAATAATAATAATAGTAATACGTGCAAAGTCTGGTTATTAGAATTGTCCCACAAAGAAGCATAAAATATCTGACGCTTTATTCCATAAGTTTGAATGAATGAATTAAGAAAAGATTTTATCGTAGCCAAGTGCAACGTGGAGTAGGCAAAATTGTTGAGGTGTGTATGTGTGCGAATTATAGACGTTCTTGGTATAAAACGTGCAAAACAATTGGCATTGGTTATTTTTATAATTGATAATGGCAGTATGATAGGAGAATACATTGAACTTGATGAAGGCAAAATATTAGTGTGTGACGCTATTGCCATTTATCAGTACGGAATGAAATGAATGTGCAGTAGGTACTTAGTGAATATTACAGATATTTCAGTGGTTTTTTAACATTGTGGTGTGTAGGTTAAAATTGCACGGCTGAATTAAAGTACGAGGGTACATAGAGTAATGAATAATGAAGTATCGCATAACAAGTATTATTTTTCAAATTACCACTCGGCACTACAACGTGTAATATAAAGGCAGAGGCAAACAATAGAGAGAAAAAGATGTGATGAATTTGTTTAGATATGTATGTACAACATGTACAATAGAAAAAAGTGCTCATTGTTTTCCAGACAAATTAAAGACAAAGTATAAGTCAAACCCTGCGAAATGTAATGGGTGATATGAGTCAAAACAGAATTGCAAAAGAATATTATTTACGTGGACTACAGGCTATGAACCATTATGAAGTCATGCTCACTGCATCTTCTTTGGAATTCAGTCGGCGGTTATCGCAGTACATGTACAACTACGTAAAACAGAGATTAGAATATATGAGAGTGGTACACTACACTAGTTATAGTTGTGTCTTGTATTTTATAGCAGAAAAGAAGTAGTGAACTAGTCTGTTTACAGTATAAAGGAGATTTAGCAGGTAAGCACAATGATTAAGGATGCAGATTTGCAGAAAAAATAATTTGCAAGGACCTTAGTCAGAATTCGTGCATGGATAACTCCAAGCAAGCATGGAATCTCATTTAAGAATGCATTTAGGCATGAGTCAAGACAATTGTTCCATACTGTTGCGGTGGTGCCTTGTCGGGAAATCCTGGACTTTTTTGTCACTCATATTTTATTAGTAATAATGATGTATATTACAAGATCTAGTGTAGAATTCTTCATGTTTTGCTATATTGTATACATCTCCACAAATAAAACAAGCCAGTGTGATATTACATGCACAACTAAGTAAGTAGTAAATGTAAAGCAAGGCAAAGGCAAGAAAACCAATTTTCTCATAACATAACACAACAGCTAAACTAAACCTCAACACAGAATAACAAAAGTTATACATACATGAACATTAAAGTACTATGTAGTTCCTTGCAGTTTATACAAGGCAGCAAAATGTCTCTAGAGAAGAAGATGGGTTATTGTTAGCAATTTCATAGCCATAGCAACTTGATTTTAATTTACACTACACTAACTTGTTTAGTTTAGAACCCCTCTGTCTCAATACTAAACATATTTTATACAAGCCATGCAGCCAGCATAGCAACGCATATTATCTTTAGTTCAGTCTCATGCAATATTCTATCATAATAATATGATGTATAGCTCCCAAAGCATCCTACTATATTTCTAATAAGATTCAGATACACATCAGTTTACCATACATATAACTTTCGTACTGTACCTAGTGAATTAATCTTGAAATACCAGTGCTACATACACACACTCACACTCATTCAGGTACATATAGTATAGCACTACCAAAATTATCGTTGAGACTGAAGAAATCTTGTAATAGAGAAAATCTGGATAAACTCTATATATAAAGAGCTGTCGAGATAAGGAAACTAATTGGGGAAGAAGCCAGCCAAATTACATTTTGATTTTATTTAGTTCTATACTAGTACAACTAGCAGTTGTAGCTCTGCCTAGTAAGTTCCCCGTTTGTCCATCTTTATTTAGGTCTAGGTAGAAACACAATATAATTCTTACAACGAGATTCTACAGACTTCTACACAGTAGTAACAAGATCCTTTGTACACACAACAGGTAATTCTATCCCAAACAAAGTAGCAGTATATTCCAATAGCAATCTACATACAACACACACACACACACTCGTAATTGCATCAGAGTTAGCAGTATACATTACATTAGACACATTAGTTGGCCAGTATAGTATGTATACATAATATTATTGTTTGAAAGACTGCAGCCGAAGAAGAGATTCACCACGCCAAAGCAAAGCCTTCTGCTACATAATACAGCCACTCTGTAAGTTAAGTATCTGTGTGCGCCTATTATTTCTTATACAACTAGTATTAGATTTCAGCCGACTGAAACAGTTGAGAGCATCATGTAATTTACATGGTCATGATACTACAGAAATGTTGTAGCAGCACAAGGAATGAGACTTGGTTTCGTTGTCTTTAACCGCGAGCCACACCACAATCCACTCTAATAGGAATTCTCAACTAGCATTAACTATATTATAATAACAGACATAGGACACATAATAACAGCAGTATTTCAGTATTTCTGAACGTAAGAACCCGTAGATGACTTGATGTTATGACACGAGTAAAATTTAACATGCAGATTTGATCTCATGTGTTAAGTGTAATAACGATCCTTTGCAGCTTTTTATTTTACTATCTTCAAAATTAGCTATGTGCATAAGATGATACAAATAATAGTATGCAGCAAGAGTGAAAGGGACACTACCAATAATGCTATTGGCATTCCAATCTCATATCGTTAGTACAAATACTGTAGTTCTACCATACACTAATCTAATATAATGTAAGGTATTCATTTAAATATCATATTGTTGTTAGAATACATTGAACTGGTAAAATACAACCGGGAAGACTGTACGTAAACTCTAAGCAATTGTGAATAGTTCAACGGATAGTATGCTAATTTTTTATTATCAGTGAATGTGATTGTTGTGTAGGTAAAATGTAGTGTGCATGTGCTTTTGAGTCGTTAAGTTATTATAGTTGTTTTCTAATAAACCAATAATAATATTCAGATGCACTGTACTGTATATACACTAGGGTATTTTTTAGATGGTGTAGGTGCATGTGAAGTTTAAAGTTTTACATGGTTAATTATTCATACAGTGTAAAACCACTTACTACTAGAAACAATAATAGCATTTGGACATTATGTATTTATATTTACAGTAAAGTTAATGTATTTACCATTAGAGCCGCGCACAAATTATTCACAAAAATGAATAGCAGTGCTGGATGTGAGGTTGTAGTGGTGTGTGTAGTGTAAAGTGTTATTCTGTGTTTTATTGAACGTATGCTGGGATGCTAAGTAGTTTATAATTTCATGCGTGCATTGCATTAGTTTGTGTGTGTGAAAGTCCGAAGGATTTAGTGAGTATAGATTTTATATACATTTGAGTAGCTACTACAGCTTATTGTTAGACATTTACCTGAGTCACCTGTTTACTTTGAGAGAAGCATAATATGCTGAGAAGCAGGATTTTTTATCCTATACTGCACCATTACACTCTAATTATATATAATACATAATATCAACACACACTATATACCATCAACAGTTAAAACTTATAATCTACTACTTAGTTCCATTGTATTTTGTACTGCATGTTATACATACACTTAGTATATAGGCACTATTTTAGTATGTGTGTGTGTTTAAGTGAGTCTATGTGTGTTACTTAGTTTACTTATTGTAAGTTAGTACAATGTGCAACTACACTGATGTTACATACACATAAAATATATTTGTATAAAAGTTGCAGGTTGTAGTAGTAGTGCAAGTACAAGTATTACAGGTATCTATTTTATACTTATACACTCATGATGTGGAACATGTAAAGTTGCGTACTTTGTATAGACCAAGTGGCATTTCACTTTCATGCTATGTTATCATCATCCCTCTCGGAATGCACATACGTATGCAAATGATGTTTAGTTAAACTGTGAGTGTACTACAGTGACTATTGTGGGATTGTAACGTATTATGCGTGTGTATAAGAAATGCTGTGTGTATATTAGATGGTAATTTAAACATTTACATTTATAAACGGACTTGAGTTTATTGGTTTGTTCTGAGACAGCTTGTGTACACGCAGCCAGACCAGAGAGGAGGAGGATAGTAGTAGAATTGATGCACACTACAACATAACATAATATTACACACATTTTCTGTTTTGTGCATTTTATTTACATTGACTGGTTCACATTCACATCGAGAGAAAAGGAAATCCTCTTGAAAAATATTACATACCTGTTGCTCACGTTCTATTACATATTACTCTAACTGTTTTCTGTACTTAAATCGATTTAAAATGTTTTCTTAGTAACTAAGCTGTTTTATAAAGATTGGAGAAGGCTTTGCACGGATAAGGGCAAGTATTGAGCCAAGATTTCGTTAGAAGTGTGCATGTGATGCCGAGCTAGTGATATATACCCCGTGATGATAATCACTTTTCATTACACCAGATTATCACGGATGGTTATATGCATTACGCAATGCAGGAGATTTTGAGTCAAAAGAAATTTAGGTAATCAACTCGGTCAGTTCAGTGTGTATGCACATTGTGCTTATTATATTTTTAGGTTGTTAACCTTATGCAGAGTATCACCCTACGTGAACTAACTGATATTATGTATTGTCATAGGAAATTTAATATTTCAATTCAATGCTCAAATAATAATGGAAAGAAACAGAGGAAATTATTTTCAAAGATCCGAGTTGATTATACGCTTGATATATTACACTCGACTCCTTGTTTCAACTCAAGCCATTATAAATGTATAAATGTACAACGTTCGTACTTATCAACCACATGTATCAAAGACTCGCTTCTTTTTCAATGAATGGAATGGAATTCACTGCTGTGCAGCAGAAAGGAAAACACAAGCGAGAGAAAAGCTTCTTTTGAATAGGAAAAAACACTGAAACCGGTTCAGGACTCTACAGTTTTATCTTGTCTGGGCTTTACTCAAGATAACTTTAACAGACGTTGCAGTTTATTGTCATGTTGTGTTGAAATATTTATAACTGATGCTTACAAGACATTTCCAAAATGAAATACTTACCACCTGTGCGCTCGGGGTGAGCGTTTTAAATTAAACCAAGATTAAAGCACCTAGAGTGCCATGGCATTCCGAAACAGTGTTAAATAAAAATCCCTGCATCTATTACAAATAATTTACCTTGTAGTCTTTTCAATTGTTGTCTCGTAGAATACGATATACACTGGCTATATTAAAACAATGGAAAACTAGTTGAGAATTATAAATTCCGCTTTTAATTTTAAGTGTTAGTGTAAGTATTAAGTATAAAATAATATGCTTGTATATAAACGTAATTGTTGTACGTACGATATGATTACACTGCGTAGCAATTAAAATGATTAAACTGGCATGATAATGCGAAATAACTAATAAATGTAGAAACGTAGGTAATGAATTTAATTTAATTTTGTTTTTGTTAATTAAACAGACGATTGTGCTCAGACGACGGGTAAAAAGTGCCAGAACGGTGCTTGCCTTGAAGCACAATGTCATTGCAATGATGGCTACGGTGGCAAAGGATGTGAAATGCCCGACGAGAATGAGTGTAAATTTCGCCCTTGCGATGTTTTCTCTCATTGCACCAACACCATGGGCAGTTTCTACTGTACTTGCTTTCCAGGATACGAAGGAGATGGCTTCAAATGCAAAGGTTAGTACCAATTTATTAAAAATCATTCTTTCACTCACAAAAAATCCAGTGAAAAAATCAGGGGCTATGAGAAACCAATTGGAATTGGACTCTCAATTGTAGCATGCCTGACTTGAACGTTCGAAAAACCAGCCTGAGACAATGTTTGTTGATAATTATAGTAATTATATTTATTTACTACTGTTGCTAATGTCACTGGACACGTTGGAAAAGCTAAAGAGTTAGCACACACACAGTTTCTTAGAAAAGACAAGTCGACTGCCGTGGATGATTTCCTTTTTGCGTATGTGCAAAATGTTGACTAAAAAAATGAGCCAGGAGTCCCGGTTTAATTTCTCACTAACAGCACAGCTATTGTGTCGTGTGATAACTTCCTATGGTTGCATAGCATGTAACCGAACATAGTGGTCATCGTCAAATGGACTCGTGTGTATTATGTACACAAACAGTTGTGTTGTGTGTGAGACACAATACATTGTATACATACACACATTGTTTCCTTTGAACTTTAGGGTTCACTTCTTCTTTCTGAAAGGAAAACAAAAGTTGACAGCAAAATTTTCCTGTTAGCTCTCCTTGACTGAATGAAAAATCTCTAGCCATTGTCCACATGCTATAATATTATAATATTTACACTCAAAGCAAAATGCAGCCTTCATATCATCATCATAATAATAATAACATTAGAAAAATACAAAGCAAAGCTTTTTGACTTGGACTTGCTGCACGTCTAATGTAGTAATTGAAAAGGATATTATTTTTGAACATGTTCTTGACTTGCTGAACGAAGATCCTGTCAAACAAAAATTTATGTTACTGTTTACACTTACTGTACATTTTGAACAAAAATGAGAAATTGTTTGCTCAACTAACAAAGAAGCACACGTCAGTTGCCACCAGTGCCACATTCTTGTGTTATTCGTGTGTTACTCTTATTTGATTCTTACACTCCAAGTTTCCCTTCCTGTACTACATTGCACTTCATCACAAAATATTTGCTTAATACATTTACAGTTCGGGTTTACAAATATACATATAGGTACATAAATTGTAAATACTACACTTATTACTTTTGGACATAGAACATGAATTCAGTGCGAACATGAAAGTTGTCATGACATAGTCTGATGTCTGTGTCTGACATACGCAAAAGTAGTCTTTAAACAGAAGTCAAAATTGCGCGTGAGAAAAACCCTCATAGAATCAAAGCAAATTGCAACTGTTTGTATATTGGAGTATTAAAAGCTGAATTGAGGTGTGTCGTAAACTCGTAAATAGGTTGTTCTACTTCGAATCAGTGCTCATAGTGCCTACAATTCTTAAGAATCCCATTCTCGTCCTTCACGATATAAAGTCGCAAAGATTCGCAATAGATCGTACTGCGCTAATAATTTCTAACACAGGAATACACAGAGTGTTTGTACTAGTGTGTTACTCACTCACATTCTAAAATGCTCCATGCCAGCCAACCACCAAAGACACAGTACCTATCTACTTACCAAAAACTAGATGCAGTATATTATGTGTAATTGACCACCCAAGGTTTCTCCGTCCATTCTAATACCATAAGCAAGTATCTGTACTAATAATTTGCTCAATCCGTCAAAAGTCAAATCAAAGCGTAGCTTGTAGCAACGACGAGAGTAAAAATGTGATAATCTATTGTGATATAAATACTTGTAATGTCTATTAAAATCAGTCTATTCATTAGCTACTTCCAAGCTCCAAGTTTCGCATAATCGTTTCGTTCTTCAAAACGAATTTTAACTTTAGGCCATTGTCCATCTTGTAATATTATTATCATGTGCATAAAAACTCCTCGTCAGTCGTTCATCTTTCATGCAGAATTTCGTACAGCTACTTAGCCAGAGTAGAAAAACTTACACGATATAAAATATTATTAAGCCAAACCACAATGCTGCATGCTAGTAGCAATAATGAAAAACTCGATAATAATTTTGTCCTGAGATAGTGGCACTACTGCTCTGGAGAGAAGGAGAGAGTCTAATACCATGATAAAATATTGTACACGAATACGTTAGTTCTTATTGACTGAATTACCTGCGTAACTAATATATTGCACAGGCCGAGTCTCATATATCTCATGCTGTAAGCCAGTGTTATGTCGGTTCGGTAATTCTATAGAGTCTCTTTGTAGTCGAAATCGTTCGTGGAGCTCATCATATCATAAGTTTCCATCCTGCTGTTACCACTCACACCTGGTTATTACTGTAACGTTGGTCGGACTGGAATTTTGTGAGATGGAGAAACGAATGAATGCAACAAGTGATGTTAATAAGAGTACAAGATAGTGTGGAAGTGGTAGTCGGCAAAGCCGTGCATTGGCAATTGAAGGCAATTACATAGGCAGCAATGCGCCAACATTTACTTTCAGACATTTCTTCAATTTTTTCCTTTGCCTCGGCTTGTATTGCATTTCACATTTATTATAATCAGTACGTACATCATCAAAGGAAGAAAATTGAGGAGTTTAGCAGATGAATTGAATGGAGGGACATTTGCAGTTTCTTATATTCCTCGTCGTTGCATGCTCTTTCGTACAATGGCTGTGTGTAGTAAGTCTGGAGGTGAATTAGTAAGGTGGGCGTGCGACTCTCTGTCCTCTAAGTAAGCTCACACAGCTATTGTGTATACGTACACACAGACATACAATTTATAAATGTATTATACTGCAAATATACATACACACAATAATATAACTAACATTATTGCAAATAACTATCAAAGTAACAGCAGAGTCAGAGTCTGTGCAAGAGTCAACTGAAAAGATGAAGGACGAAGAAACTTGGAAGTGAATAAGTAACCAACTGACTTGACTCAGTGAGCAAATTCATTGTCGACAATTCAAGTCTTTGCTTGGCTTCACTGAGATAATTTTTCACGAGAGTTATAATATATCTATAGCACAACAATCCCATCCCATCCCAACCCATCCCATGCAGAAATCAAGAAAGCTCCGTAATTGCGTTTGATATCACGAACGTAACTAGGCGTGCAATAGATGAATTTCCAAAATAGCATATTTATTTTGATTTGCACAAGAGCAAATGTTTGTCTCAAACAAAAATGTATAATAGACTTAATAGTAGGAGCATTAGCATTTGTGTGCAAACACTATTCCATTCTTTTGCACATTCTCCTCCACTTTGATCCATTATAGTCCTATAATGCATTCAAATGTGAAATGCATTGTACTATCATAATATACGGATAAATTACACATTGTACCTATCTACATACACACGTAGTGAAGGAGAGCATAGACTAGAGCTATAAACACACTACACAGCATGATGGTGATCATCTCTTAATCGTCAGCTCTGTTTCTGTTAGTCGGAATGAGCTGACTTTGACTGGACTCTGATGATAATATGATGCACAGGAGAAAGAAGGTGAACGAACGAGAAATAATGTTTTGTAGACTCAGACAAGTCATCTTGTTTACTCTATCTCTGTCTATATCCTTTTTACTACTACTACACTACTGCCATTCCAAATTGCGATACACAACAAAATTCGTATAGGTCTCTCTGTCTCTGTCTGTCTCCGTCTCTCTCTCTCTCTTAGTCGGACGTTCTTTATGACCATTCCACTACAAACCAACTACACAGATATTATTGCCCAGTTTCTGTTTACTTCGTTAATTTGAATTGACTTGTGTGTACAACTCAACGCTAACTCGACCATTCTTTTCCCATTGTTCTGTCTGTCCACATTCTTCGCATATAAAAATGTAGGTTTTCGAGATTCCGTATTTTGTGCCAATGGTGGTACTGCAGTTAGCTGTAGCCATCACTTTGGTGGTGGTACATAGCTGTAGAAGATGAAGAAAAAGAAAAAAAGAAGATGCTAAAAAATAGGAGAGGGATTCATAGAGTTGTGTTTGCAGAGTTCTTTATGGACTGCTATAGCTTGGTTGGCGAAGACGTTAGGATAAATGACTTTGGCTGTGTTATGTTGTTACTCCACTCGTCATCGTCATCACCCTCTGTGTCCCATGTCCTGTTTGTTATTGTGATGACTGTTTGTGTGCAGATGGGTAGGTGTACGCAAGTCGGTTGTATAGAATGTATGTAATGTAGTATTAGTTAGCGTTAGTACTGGTAGTAGCAATAAATACAGAGGAACTTGATTGACAGTACGCATTGCTGTAATAACTTGTTGGACTTCCGTGAAAAAACCTATTGTGCACGGCCATGGGAAAGGAATATTATTATGTTGGATTATGTTGTTGTGTCGCCACGAATTACTTTTCAAAAAATAAACATCCAATTTAATCATAATATTATTACAATAGTTTTCGCAGTCTGTCCAAGTCCAGGTACGCTATATATCAAGTAGCTATTTAGGTATCAAGAGTGCATAGTGTAGTAAGCATTGCAAAAATGTATTGTGTATGATTATTGCGATAATAATACGGATATGCTAAATACAATATGGAAGCACTGACAAATTAGTGTACATACAGAGTTAATAATAAATATAGACAAAACCAGTATAGGATACAAGCTGGTTGTGTTTAAAGCTTCATTATGCTACACAATAATAAATTGCAATATCACTTAACGTTTACATTACGATACATAAACAGAATGGTGTTGTTTCCTTTTGCCGTAAGCTAGGTTATTGTTAGTTAGCTTTATGCTACATTTTATTCCATTTTGCATAGAGTTAATAGTTGTGGGGATAAGGGCAATTTTCTGATTGTTAGTTAATTTGTTGCTGATATCCATGTAGTTATTATGTGCACTTTCTGCACTCAATGCATAAGTAGCGAAAATGAACTTAATGTACTACTATACCCCCAGAAGAACGTGTTTTATTTAATACCTGTGTTGTGTGTATAGCAGTATACGGATGTATCAGCATTGTTGTTATTGTTGTGATAGTTATGCTATATTGAACATGGCATCGTCGTAAGTCTTTAATTAGCCGAGTTGATGCTGATGTTGTTTCTTGCCGAGCATGATGATGATGATGTTGTTGATAAGTTTATTCTGTGTAGCTGGATCTTAAACCGCGTTTGATAAGGAAAACTTGTGTGCAGATCAGACAACTTGCTAACAAACTTCCTTTTTCTTGAGTCGACCAGATTTGCTGAAGCTCTTTACTTAATTACTGTAACAGATTTATGAGAGTCCACAATAGTAATATTTATCTTTGAACAGAGCGTTATGCTTCTTTGTTGTGCTTTTGTGTGGACAGGAGGTTTTCTACAGAAATGTTTTGAACTGAAATGAAATGGTGTGTGATTATGTGAGTGGAATGGAATAAAGTGTAGCATGCGTGTGAGACACAGTCAATGGCAAATTGAATGTTAATCATTGACAGAAAAAATGAGTGGCTTTGTATGTAAGTGTTATATTAGAGTAGCATATAAAGAGTGCAAGGGTGTAGCGTGTGAGACAGAGTGGAGGGAGAACAAAAAGAAAGATGTGCAGCTCATTTAGTGTTTAGGCGACTATAATAATGCAAACATGACAAGGCAACAGTACAAGAGCAGGCGTTTGCAATTTTTCTATGGGAAGGTTGTGAATTGTGACTGAGTTCATAAAAGAGGATCCGACAGGTGGTTTAATATCTTAATTGCAAAGTCAACTAGGTAAGTGTAAGCTTTGACGACGATTACCAAAGGAGTGCCATGTCGTCTAATGTAAGTAGGCCCCTAATAAGCGGAGCTGTTTTGCCAACAATGAAGATTCCCCATGGGAAAATCGCAAAGCCGCAATATCTGTAGTTGGACAAGTGAGGTGAGGGAGGAACACAACGGCAGAAGTTCACAGAAAAGTTATATAGGAACTCTTCCTCGAGAATTTTTTCTTACATACTGCTCCCCACGAACTAATAATAAACCAGCAGCATTTTGCCATTACCTAACCTAAGAGTATTCCTACACTTAGTACTAATACATGAGGGTTGGGATGCCACGACTGTAGCTGAGTATTATTAATTTCGAGACTCTGCCACAGCCCTTGGTCTCACTTTTCATCCTCAAATTTCATATTGTTGTTAAAATGAGCGTAATAATATTATGCGGTGTGCAATACAGAAATTGCTGTTGGAAATGAGCAAATTTTAGAATGGTTTGAGAGAGTATTCAAGGATTTTAAGTCTTTCAATGTCACCGTGGTTTTCATTGCCGACACGCACGGACTCCTCAAATGAAACCAAATCAAAATACTCGTTAGTTACAAGACATGATCTCTTCTCTAGAGCATTACTCATCAAAACTAATAAGTTTTTGTCCTGATACATTTTACTTTCAGCTCAACTTGCGTTTAAACGTCAGTCAAGTGCACAACTTATACTTAGTTACTAGCTTTGAGTGATACGAGCAAATTTGAGACTTTTGTCTGAGAGACAAATACCAGAAAATAGAGTGGGCGGATGTTACAAAACATCCTTTTATTTTGCACATTACTCAAGTGTGAAGATGGAGGATAAGAAATGACTTGAATTTCGTAAGAGGAAGGAGATGAAATGCATAGCCGCCGAATAGAATTGAAATTCAACCTAGACTGCTCGCGTAGTCTTAAGAATTCATTTCTAATTAATTCAAAGCCTTCGCCATTCGTCAAGCCTCAATGTTCAATGCACTATATGTATATACACAGTACACAAGCATTCACTTAAATACTTCTTTGCAAATAATTATTAGACGATGCAGACGTATTTGCTTTATAAAGAAACGTAGCTATATAAACACACTAATAATAATGCAATGTCTTTGTGTAGCTTTGTACAAAAAACAACTGCGGTCTTTAAGATTTAATAAGCAAAGTAGGTTTGTTAGCACCTCGTCCGGTCCTTATTATATTGTATTTATATTTATTTGAAACTGAAGGTAGAAAGAGTTGGTGAGTATTTTATTCGAATAGAACTTTCGCCTGAGGATGGATGGAGTCAAAGGAATGGTCTCCTTATGGTCTCCTTATGGAATGGTCTCTTTACTCTTTATGAATATTTCCAGCTGACTCGTTAAGTTTAGTGAATTATTCGTGTTTGTTGAGACAGAGTAGTTATATAGACTGGCAGTATAATAACTGGGTTTGTTGACAGACACAGTGCATTTAGCTATGTAGATAGAGCGGAGTGAAACATTTCTTGGGTAATGTAAGCCATTTAGTCGTGGGACTGGCGAAGAGACTGTGGGATAAGATTAAGAAAAGAATGAGAAATTAGAAATAAGGGCGAGGATAAGTTTCAAGATGAAGGAATACACATAGCGGAATCCCTATAGAAGTCATTATACTAAACACATATTGTACCGACTAAATACTAAAGAAAAAGCTGAAAGGCATTTGAGAGCAAAACGAGAACATAACTAACATCAGTTGGCATTTAACGAAGCAATGGAGAGTTAAGTTTTATCCTAGCATTTTTTATGTTAAGTCAGGACCAGACTGTGTACTATGTGTACAGTACACATAGTGTGTGTACAGTCAGAGTGAGAAAGAAAGGATGAATTGTGCGGAAACAATTTGGTGACGAGCAAGAAAAATTTCTTTCGCTCTTTCTGTGTGCACAACATAGGTACTAGGATGTAGCTTTGGCAATGTAGGTATTGTGAGGAAGATGATGATAATGATGAGACTGCGAGAGACGAGTCGGTTATTGGTTACAGAAAGGGAGATTGAATGTACAGATATGCAAAGCCATACGTACTGAACCTGACGTGTACCTACGGCAAGTAACTATATCGGACATTAAAGAAAAATTATTCTTGTAGTAGATGTATGGTGCATACAGGTTATACAATATATGCATTCCATGGCATTGTGATGGAAATACACGGCACATCGGATCAGAATCGACCAAGATGAACCAGAATGTAATGGAATGTATTGTAGTGTATAATGGGGGAATAAAACGGCTGTGGCGAGTTCTATTGCTCTTAAAACGAGTCAAGTTGTAGCAAGTAGTTTGAGGTTTGATGGTGCATTAGAGAGTGAATACTGAAACTGATGATTGCTGTAATAGTAGACTGTCTACAGCATATACACCGTCTTACTTACACATGTGTATATACAGACAAGACAAGTGTTTTCGATGAATTCTCTAATTCCCATAATATTATCCCTCAATCATTCCTTATGCAATTCCTTCGCAAATGAGCACAAGATCATTCAACTTGAATGGGTGTTATCTGTTCCGACACTTTTCTGCTTTGTTTCGAAGCTCATCTCTCTGGAAATAAAGGGAAGTCTACAAATATCAAGTGCAAACTCAGCATTAGTAATGCAGTGCACAATTCAGAAGTACTAACTCGTGTAAGTCAAATCAATTCATTACTGTAGTGTGTCGTTGGAAACGAGTATCTTTGCACAACCAGCAATAAATACATGTGTTTCTAGTACAACCTATACTCCCGTTCTATTGTCAGCGGAAATAAATATTTCAATGTTAACTATTCGCCCTCTTAGTCTCTAAATTGACTTTCTTTTCTTAAGAAAGGCTAATTCAGTTTTTGTTGTCTTTCGCGTCATGCAATGTACATTGTATGTTTTGAAACCAACTTTGCCAATCAAAATATCTAGGTACAATAAAATATAACGCTGCATTTGTTAGTATTAGTATATATCACTTAGGTATGTATTGATGAAGCTTAAGAGATGTGAATCATTTATTGTCGATCCTTAGCCACTTTATTAGTTCGTTGGCTATATACATGAATTGTTTCGTTTTCAAACTAAGAAAAAAATTATTTACTTTAATTTTAATACAACTGTAAGTGCTATCGCAAGTAAAATCTAAAGATTGTAGTGAATCATGAATTTAAATGCAATTGTTCCTCCTTTTCCTCATTTAGTAGCTACTTTCAATTCCTTATCTGTCTAATAAATAGCTGGGATATATTTCTTCCGAGTAAAGCAACAGTATAAATGAACATAAAATGGAAGACTTAGAAAAATTATGTTGCGTTCGTGTGGTATCTGGTAGCACAAATGTGAGACTTGAGTTGGAATTTAGATTCGCAGCCTTAATGAAGCTAGGAAAATAAAATATAACTCAAATTCTAACTGCAGATTTAGTTTTGGATGGAAACACCGCATTACATGGTGTGTCTTTGACCTAACATACTATATTAGAATATTGAGGCGCAAGAAATTTTCATGTAGCTAGGTCCAACCACCAATAATCTCACAGGTAGATTATAATCTTAGAAACGAGCTCCTTTGCAAAAGTTTCCTTTCTGTTTTTGATTTAGCATTTTGAGACTGAAATATGTCACTGTGCATCATAACAATTCATATAGAGTTTTGTGCATGACAAACAAAAGATGATGATGCTTGCCGTTTGCGGTTCAGTTCTTGTCAATACTGACATGTTTTAAAAGATTGTGTGGCTACTGAGAAAAAACCGCATGTTCACATGCCATACAAAGTTATTTATCTTTAATCGCAGTCCAAACTACTATACACATTCACATTGAGTTATCCTGAATCCAAAGAAAGATATAAAATCATATTACATACATACAGCGCATTTACGCAGCAACATATAAATATAAATATTTTCTACATTGTATATAAAACATATGTAAATTATGGAGTTGTTGAATGCATTTATAGATAGGTAGCTAAACATATATACATTTTGCATTTTGAATTCTGCATGAAACAAATGTATAAAAGTCTTTTTGCTGATCCATGGGCTAAGAAAATAATATTTTACATTCCTTTCGAATAAGAAAAGAATTTGCACGGATTATCACAATCACAGTACATATTGCAGTTTTATCACCACACAATAACAGTGGGATCTAAATTGCTGTTTCCGTTAAGAACTGTCTTGGCTTTGAATGGGGCATACAGTATACACACAGTCCTGACTCCTGACAGATAGACAGACGCTATTGCATTAAAGCAAACAATATTTTGCGCATTATCCATCACAATAGGAATGAGTGCTCCCAATCCTTATGCCATTTCTATTAAATCGTGTGAATTGAGCTAACTCGTCTAGCACAGTCAAAAGAAAAAACGTCGACTAAATGTCACAAAAAACATCGTCATTGGAATTGCATATAAATATTGTATTATATGCACTCCAATGGTAAAACACCATGTTTTTGAAGCAGATACACAATTACAATAAGATTAATGCATAAATACTGTCTAAATAGCTGCCTTTACACCTGCACACAGATAATTATAGTAATAGCAACAATATAATAAGCATGCAAATGCAGATACTAAATAAAACATTATGCTTTATGTAAGATATCCCACTGACGTATCATTATCCTTTTAATGTTTAAACTATGGAATGTAAAGCGCTCAACTATTTCTACCATACCAACAACCACTTTGCCTACCGTAGCACACCACATAAATAAATCTCACAATGGCAGTAATCGCATGACATTTTTACAGTAAACTCTGAAAACCCAAATCGCATTATAATACTAGGACAAAACGATTTGCTCCATTTGATTGTGTTGTAGTTGTTGCAACATCAAATCAAGTTTAAAAAGTCAGCACGGTGAAGGAGACACACGTTATAGTAAGTGCAATCCACGACAACATCACACACACTATTAAATCCTACATTATAGAGAATGGAACTTAGTTATACCTCCGTACTTACTTACACATAATATTTTATGTTATTCTGATTACTGAGAACATAGTACACACAGCCTAGAGTACACATTATCTACACAGGTACAACATTAATGATTAGTATGTTAGGGTGAAAGGAAATTTTGGAAAATTCCCAAGATACGTCAGTTTACATGGACGAGTAGCATTTTATAAGAGCATTATAAATGAGCTTTATACACTTTATGTTATCTCTACAGTTAGTTTCGTCTTATACACACACAACACATTAGACATACACACAGTGTGAGTGTGCTATTATAGATGTCCATCTGGAAACAGGATTTCAACGGTTCGACTTCCGTCGTTAATACAGTTGATCAAAAGTTCATGGTGCTTCCGGTCTTGTACGATTGAATCGATGTTAAACAAGGCATCGTGGTGAAAGAGCCGCCGACGAGTTGTAAAGCTTGGCTTTAACATTCATAATCGGCTCAAAGCCATGATATGTCCTGTGTGGTGCTCACTTTGCTGGCACTCTGGTGTAATATCGCATAGCAATAGCAAAAAAACTTCTTTTAACTCGCCTTATTCTTCTTTTGCCATCCATGAACCAACTATGTCTGTTACTGTTGTGTGTCTCAATACTTCTACGTGTGTACAAATACCTTTGTAGTGTGTACTAGTCCAGTAGTTGTAGTGTAGTAGTACCTGGTAGTTATAATAGTATAGAAGTAGTATCACAGTATCAGTAGCAGTCTTTCAATTCAACTCATCCATCCTTTGGTCACCGAGCCAAGAAGGCAAAGGAATACACTGTATTTTCCCTCTTTCTGTATCTTTTCGGTGTTCCTTCCGCTCTCATATAATATTCTCCAATTCTTTGTGCCACTCGACTCCACATTCCCTGATGTGTATTTTGCTGTATATATACTGTTGTTCGGTTCGCAACCGACAATTTTATTTACTTTGTATTCCCAAATTTATAATAGTAATGCTAAGCCGAATTTAGTTAATCCACCATTTCCTGACTTCGTTCGTCTTTTTAGCTAGTTCATCTAATTAAATTTATTTCAACTTTATCCTTTTACATGTTTTTAAATGCACTCTTTGTAATTGTACTCGATTAAGTAATACGGTATTCAATTTTTGTATGTCAACTATTTATAATATTTATGTACCTTGACCTACTTTGGTGGCTCTCTGTAAACCTATATAAGGAAGATTATTTTTTTGTACATTGAGAGCTTCTAAACCATTACACGTTCCAGCTTCCTTGGATAAACTATACTGTTTCAAACTAGAATTCCAAGCTCTCCTCTCCACACAATTTTTTACATGTCCCTTCTAGGCTTCACATATCTCGATCCTGTAATAGGACTCATCTTAGTCCATCATTCTACGCACTCATCCTAAAATTCGCTTCACTGAAAACTTTGTACACGACGTTACAGCTGTAGTAGTAAATTATATTACACAGTAAAATTATTATTACTGTACCACATATTACATATATTCTAGTATATACTCCCTTTTGCCACTACTGCACTATTCGCTCTAAAATTCACATTATAAACTTCAAACTGCCATTATTGTATGAATTGTTCGTATATATATTGTCGGTGTATTATTTTGTGTGTGTGTGTGTGTATTCGAGCAATAATACTTGTATAAGATACATGTAATATAGTTGTAGTAACAATAATAATAGAATAAATACACAACAGTAGGTTCCTATTACCTACCGGCAATTTATATACATACATGCATGTGGTAGAATAGAATAGACAGCTTTAACAAGCATATAAGAGGGTCTGCATTGCATTTTGCACTGTGCTATTATGTACCACGTTTATTAACTGTACACCTATTCTACTCTATTGTACTATACTACTTCAATATCAACAGACACAGAAACATGTGAATTTCGCTACAAGCAAGACGGAATACGTTGAGTGAGTTAACAATAAGTGAGACTGTGTTTTACGACCTACACTTAGGCTATTGGCTCTCTTGTTGCTCATTCTCATTACTACACTTTTCATATAGTAGTTAGTAGGTGCACCCTGCGCCATTCCACATACTGCTGAAACCAGTCTGCTCATTTTTATCCATTATATTACTTCATCAATAAGACATTACATTACTGTAACTTCTGACAATGAAATAATAACTACCTATATGTACCATGTGAATGCAATTACACATAATATGAGAGCATCGCTAACTTTATATAATGCTTTTTATTAGTATCTGCAAATATTCCACTGCATGCATCATTTAGAAGAGCACTTCATACATTTTATATTTTAATGGGATAACTTTTACCAATTTTTCTGAAGTTATTTACAATCTTACGTTTATTACTTTACTAGGAGTAGTGTGAGGAACTCAAGTAGCCACGAACCGCTCCATAGCTTTACCGACAACTAAACAAGGTAGTAAAACATCATAGCCACCCTTAAGTCAAGGTGTGTATATTGCACATTGCACTTTTGCACAATTATGTTATAAGTCATAAAGGTAGAAGAAAAGAAGGAGCCAGAAAGATGGGGAGAAAGAGACACAGTTGTTTTACTACATTTCTTTAGTCGTGTATTGTTGAGGCCGTGAAAAACGGCGGTTTTTCTCATACGAGTTCACCAGGAGAACTCAACAAGGTATGTCAGCGCATCCGTAAGTATAAACTCAGGACAATAATAAGACAAAATGTTATGCAATACAACAATGAACCGCAGCAGTAAAAATAATTACATAATAACCCTTCAACATAATATTATACAACAAGGGAGTTACACACACACACACTCAAGGTTGACGGTTTGTTTCTAGCTTCCTTTCTGCGTTTAATATACTGACCATTCCACGTTTATCTCAACATTCGCAGGCATTCCATTAACAATGGATATCCGACCCCTTTTCAGATTTTCAGTAAAATCCGATTTATTATTGCACTGTGCTCCTTTTGAATTTCCGCAAATTCCTACTAGATCCTTGTATTTTTACATAATTATAACATAGGTATGCATTGTTTCTTATTTCTATCACAGATACTTATTTTTATCACATATTATTTGCAATAAACAATGCTTATTCTATAACTGTAGTGTATTGACTACATTGATCAATTAAATATTCATTAGTTTATGCACTTTACAAATTGTTATACAAAATAGTGCATCATTATTTTAATTAGTAACACAAAATAAAATTATAATAGTACATACTTAACTCAAGAATCCAGGTGTAAAAATAAGACACGTATGAAACATTAAGGAAATTGTATAAATAATTATAGCGCAAATCCTGATTTTACATGCAAATTAAATTTACACCGAGGTGTATTAATAATGGTAGGAACCACGACACGTGGAATGCAATGCCATTACTTATATACGGGTGAGAACCACACACCGAAGACTTCAAAAAGAAATAAATAAGATACCGTTGGCAGTGCTATTGTTACCTGTGTGGAGGCATTTCCAAGTTAGCCTCTTTTAATAGAAAATAATATGAGTCAGAACACTAACCAAACCAAGTTGTGTAGGTATATGTTGGCGAAAGGCTACGTTACTATTCGCACGAAGCCACCGGCATTGTACAAAAGACACGTCACATCATTGGGCTCGGTTTACTATAAATACCGGAAATAGAAATGTACAATAAAACGCATATACATTTGAACGTACATCCTTTTAGTGTATAACACTGAGACATTGAACGTGCAACAGGGTGCAGACTGCGACTACTTTCATTTAACATAATCACACAAGCTAATCAACCTAATATTATCCAAGAACTAGGTGTTTTCAATTACTTAAAGCGTGTAGTGACTTATTACAAGTCATAAAAAATGAAATTATTAGCCCTTTTGCCATTGGGAGTCGAGACAGGTATATAATATGCGCCAAGTGTTGTTCCTTCCTCATTACTTGTGGTTAAAGGTAGCAAAGAGCAACAGAGCAACGTGTCTGTATTCCATATCTATTGTATAGCTCTCCATTGTAGATTATTACATCGAATAGATTGTTACGGGGAATGAACGGTGAATCAATTGCCAAAGAATCAAATAAGTGTACCTATGGCTAGTATGTATCTCTCTTGAAATTGAACATTGAACACACTGGAGATTGCAATTGCAAAGCACCTATATACCTTTAGCTCCTTGTACTTGGCTTTTGCACGGTATATACAGGTATTATTACAATTAGTGAAGATGTCAGTTGATTATGATGAATGAAAGGAATAGGCAAGCAAATGGGCAATTTTTTTTGAAACGGATTAAATTCCGATGCTGCGTGGAATTGCAATAGAGCCTTGCATGCATGTCTTGTGTGTTTGTTGGTGTTGGTATACCGACAGGCAGGCACACAAACAAGAGTAGTAGTGCATCAGGATTCAGAACTACTCATGCGGAAGCAGTTGTACACTCCAACAAACGAAAGCACTTGTTGGGTCCGAAAGCAAACCAGCCCAAATCATGTTGAATGTGTTATGCATGTGTGTAGCTGATGATGATGAGGATGATGATGGTGATCTTCTTTCCGCGATCCTGCAGCTGTGTGTGTGTGGATTTGGTTGTTGTGTTTAGTTATTTACATAAGTAAGGCTTCACGTTATCTGCACAATGAAATGAAAGGGAATGATCATAAGTGAGCGTCTCTAGAGAGAGAATATACTTGTTTCTCTCGAAACGTGCTAACTCATTAGTTTTACTATTAGAACAACAAGTTCTACTGAAGCTGGACGAATTGGCTGAATATTGTTGTTGTGCCCGAGTGAAAAAACCAATTCTGAGCAAAGTATGTATGCATTATGTAATGCACAAAGGATTCGTTACGGACGGACGTGTGTGTGTTTGTGTTGGATTGGCTTTCGTAAGCAATAATGTACACACGTACTCGAGATTAAAGAAAAGTACTGTTTGCGTTCAACTGTCTTGTCTCACAAACAAACTCTTCTCTGTCTCTCTCCATCTACTCCCGTCCAGTTCTTTTGTAGTCTGAAAAAGAGCCTTAGCTATTAGATGGATACTAGATACCTACATAACTAAATGTAACTAAGGTATTGTACAATATCGAGCCGAGATGATGATAACAATATAAAATAATAAGCAATCTGCTGTTACGGTTGACGATTAAATGAATAGGAGGCTGCCTTGTTGGACAAAGAGGAACTCGTAGTGGTATTGTATCAAAGTTGCGTTTTGCGTAGCGTTGATTTTCCATGAAAAATAGCAAGTAGTGTTATGTAGTAAGTGTAAGTAGTATGTTATAGGGGTAGGTTGAGTCCGAATAATAGTGTCCTATCTTGTAGCATATCCGTTCTTACATTTAGTGTGTGTACAGATATTATGTTATGTACAGCGTGTAGGATACACAAGGGCAGAGGATATAATGTAAGACACAACATAAATACTTACACTTAACTACTACAGTATAGTGGATGAGATAGAGTGTTTGTGTAGTACACAATTCATTACAGAGTGTGTATGTATGTGTGTATGTGTGTTTGGAACAATGTGAGTTGAAAAGGATGATGATGATGATGAGGATGATGGTTGTAGTGTAGTAGTGCCAATGCCTATACCTAAGTAGCAGTAGGTATTTTAAGTAGAAGATTAAGCTACAGCTATAGCACAACAGTGTATCTATGTAGGTATGCGTCGATGCTGGTAATGTAACGTAATGTAGCCAAACGTCTTCAGTGAGTCTGTCTTGCTTGGACTACGTCGATGAAGAACGTTGACCTTACGGTCATTACTCCTTTGATACCTCACGGAGCATAAAAACTTTGCCACATCTTCCGATTAAAAGGACGAAGAAGAAAGACTGTTAAACCTCAGTCTACCTCTACTCCTCTTGTAGTACTCACACAACACAGGCAGAGAGATAGGAATAGCAAGGAATAATACCTACCACCACACTGCACCACCATACCTGCATCATTACCTAAGATACGGCTAAAATGTTATCGACAACTCTGCCATTCAGTATCTATCCCATATATTCCCATCACTCGACAGACTTGATACACTGCTCGTCTATCTCTGTGTGCGATGTTGTCCGTCTCATCCTATTACCAACATTTTATTCTTCTCTTTTCACTCATTTCCCTTTCTCATTTCACGCAATTCATCTCGTTTTTATCCAACACAACACAACAACCAACCCAGACATTATTCCTCCAATATCCTCAGCACTACACTACCTTACACTACACTACACATACCACCCATCTCATCTTCTCTCCTAATAACATCTTCTTCTTCATCTTTCCATATATTTCGTACATAACAACTATTTATCTATACGCCACAACTAACACTCTCCACTAATGCAACTAACGACTAGGCACCAGTTTCCGCTCCTTCTTCCTGTCTTTTCAGTCAAGCTCAGGAGGCACTTCGGTTTTCTAATGTGGATCCACCACACACAAACAAATACACACACCGTGTAAAATCTCAACTAACGCATGCATTCAAACAGTCTGTAGATTAGGTAGAGGAAGCAACCACTGCACTGGCATGGCACAAGGAAAAGAAACAGCATCTTTCCATGTTTCGCAGTGTGCGTAGAAAGAAGAAGTCTTTTATTTTATAACGTAAAGTCTCAATGGATAGTCTCATCTCATCTTCGCAACTACTCAACCTTAATTCTTTTTGTTGGCTGCAATGTGTAGGGGCAAGGCATACAGATAAAAGCAATGCGTTGTATGTACATAGTAGCGTGCATTTATAGCAGGGTATTAATCTTGTTGATACTTTCAATCTCTTAACTACTTGAGTAGCTACTCTTGACTATTTAAAATGTACAATTATGCATTTAAGTTGCAATAACCACTTTACTCATTAGAGAGACTTTGCTATTATCATAATTTGTTTTTCCTCCCGCCCTATTAGGCACTAGGCACTTGCATTGCCATCCCACATGTTACGCAACTTTATTGTTATACAAACTCAAAGTCTCATCATCATTGCCTATATAAATGTATTGTTATGATTTGAATAGTATAAGCGGTGGCTGCTGTGTTTGTGTGTTAGTTATGTAGTGTAGGTAGGTATAGAACTATTATTGTGATTGTAATTGTTAAGGTAGTACTAGTTGATATGAAATCTATGCAATTAACAAGACGCAAAACGATCATGATGTACATTGACAACGGGTTTTCCTTATTCACTCATCTTCACAATGGAAACGCATAGCGTCGTCGTGAGTCGTGGCGTAGTATAAATAAATTGATGATACGATTTTCTCACAATGCACTAAAGCAGCGAGTATTTATAAATATCAACTGATGCTGTGCTGTGTGTCTTTGTACATTTATTTCTGTATATAGCTCAGGTGCAGTTTGCAGTTCTGCCTCGTAAATCACAATTTACATGTGTACTGTTAGAAGGGCAGGCATGTTTTTAAATTACGCTGAGAAGAAACTCATGGAAATTGGTTTGGGTTAGAAGACGTGAGACAGATACGCACAAAGCAATATCATATATAATGCAATCTAATTTCACAAAACACAATAGACGCACACATGGATGTATAGCAAGGTTGATCAGCAAACTGTACATACGGATACACAATGCAAATACCTTGATGCTAATATACTAGCATGAATTCTTGAAGTGGATTTATAGACAAAAAAGCTTTTAAAGTCAAGTCATGTAATGTAATACGACTCTGACACTTGCTCAGAACAGAACGCATCTTCAAAATCAAGTTTCAATGAGTTCCACTACCACACCACATCACCACATCCACATCCTCATACACAGTAAGATTACATTGTAACCAGTGCATGTTAGATACATACAGTAAATTAATTAAAACGAGTTACTCTCTCATATAGCAAAAATGAGATTGGATTTAAATTTGATGAACTCTATAATCAATGCAGGACGAACATAATTGTGCAGCAAATCAGTTTGTACGTCTGTGTATCCGATTGCTTAGCATTGTGTTTACATTGTGGTAATTTAGATAACACTATGTCAGCCACAATCCTCCACAGATTACTTCACAACACGGAGAATCTCATTATTCAAAGAAAAGGCATTTATTCATATGCAATATAATTTAGTGTGCATAATATGTGCATAAAGTATAGGATAGCTGGTAAATAGCCGATAGAATAGGTATAGACATACTAATTTATTTACCTGTGTTATTCTACACCACAATATTATCATTGTATTATGTATGCACACAAAGCACGGTCCAGTTGTACAGTTAATAGGAATAGGTGCATTGTATTTGTATTTTACGAACAACAACTCGATACAAAGAGCTGAGGATGAATTTCGACACTTGTACAGCCCATTAAAATGAATATGCTGTAAAACGGTTAATAATAGTTTGTACAAGAGAGATGTTTTTGAGAATTGTTGCACGCTGCACGATTTCAAGATGAATACTGATAGCTGTCTATGCTCACGCAACTAGCACAAATAACACTCCTATAGTACTCGTGGAATTACTCAATGCAATTTATTATTGCAGATCATTTGTTTGTTTAACAATGGATGTGGAAAGATAGATACTGGTTGTCTATAAAACTGAATGGTCCATTCCTTAAGATATGATTACACATTACTACTACATTAGCATTACTCACTTATGTTAGTTAGTTAGCATTAGTTGTACACAATGTGTACATCACTATGTCCGAGTGTTTTAATTTAAAATAGGATTAGCCATCCGTGCAACTATTCTTATCAAGAAGCATTGCAAAGGAGCGGATATCCCATTTATTAACACAGACAGTTACATATAATAGAGGTACTTACGCAGATACGACAGCCTATCTCTCTAACACACACAGCCTATGTATTGTAATGTAACCAGGAAGGAGATTTTACAATAAATTAAGATTGATTTTACTGTTGCTACTTTTAAACTACGTACATACATGGCTACGTGTAAATTCCCTATGATCCTCTCCACACTATTTTTGCAATTTAAATGAATATTATTCTAACGATGTGTATTTGATTACATCATTTCTAGAATGCACATAGTGCAACAAATGAATAATATTATAATAGCAGCTTAGTTAGTTATAAATAGCTAAGCTTTTTTACTATTTGTGAACCCTACTCACTCAGTTACTTTATGCGAGTAACCAGTTTAAACCTCAGGATAATAAATAGCATTGACTGCAAAGAAATCTGTGAATGTACATAATGTAATAATAGAGTCAGGGATTACACAATTCCATTCATGATTATACAATCGCCTATATGTGCTAAATGCATTATTATTATTAATAGTAAAGTAATAGTGGTGTGTAGTGTGGAATTTTGATGCCGTGGGATTGAGCACTGTCGATAGAAAATCCACAACAACAATTCGCGACTAATGGATCATTTATAGACATTTGGAGAGGTAGTCCGTTGTTGGTGACGAAAAGGGAGTACTTTTGCATATTAGACAGATACAATAAATATAATGAACGTAATGCAAATGATGTGTTGAAAGGAAGGGCAGTGTCATCTCATTTGATTTGTCTTCGTTCATGGAAAAAAGTTGTGGGCAAGTGAGGTGGAGTATTTACTAGCACAAAACACAAGTACAGTTTCAGCCAGTTCTCGCTCTACTGTATATTCTCTGCGGATAATTTCATGTTCTGAGTAAAGAAACTAAGGAAGTGTCCAATAGGGATATGCACAAGACATGACATGGGAATAAAAATATTATGCACTTCTTGCTTTCTTGTCTTAGTTGAGCTTGCATATACAATACACACACACACACACAAATACCTACACAACTTCTGCATTCATACATTCGCAGTACCTATCTATCTATCTCACTTACTCACACACACACCACGTATAGGTACTCACTTCAAGGAAACATCCACTAAGTATACTACATAGGTAGCTAGAAGAATGTGTGGTACATTACATGATATGTAGTTGGTATTAAAGTGGTACACATAGTTTTGCACTTAGGTAAAGTGTATTTTATGTGGTTTGATTGTGCATAGTGTGTTATGGGAGTTGGTTGGTTAAAGAACTAAGTATGAGTTTATAGGTAGGTGCGAGTAGCACAGGTAGGTATTGACTCAAACTACTTTTCACACATTTATACTAAGGAAAACGGTGGAGGGAGATAGTGAATTGAAGATGAGCCATGCACTGCAATGGCATTCTGTGCCGTTGTTGTGTTGTTATTGCAAAGCAGAGAGGAAAGTGATGAGGATGATGTGATGTGAACGCAATAGAGACAGTGCAGTGTGTGTATGAGTTAAAGCTATGAGCTATGTAAAGCTGTATGAACTCTCCATCCGTTACACGCAGTTGAGTCTCCTGTCATTTCAATGCATTGTTCCTCCTTTTCAATAAGACTAACGGCAAATGGCCAAAGAAAAATTCTAAAGGACGACGTATGTGTATGTGTACACTTTAATGTGTCTTCCATTACTCTAGTTACACTATACACTACCTACCTTCCTATATTGTACATTATAAAGTTTCAAGAAACTTTTCTTAGATAATATGAACAAGTGTATGTGTGTAATATACCTATGTAGAAAAATACTTTCAAGAGCTTCACGACACATACCTATATAGCTACACTCATTACGTCTACGTGCACATCTTCCGCACTATAGTGCATAATAAAATTAGAATAATATTAAATAAATAAGGTGTATTTTTAGTCGTAGTGTTATAATGCTGTATCTACTTAAACCTTAAAGATAGTTTTAATGCTGTATGAATATACATGAAGAAAACCTAGTGCATAGTTACATACTTAGAAAAACGTATTCTTGCTACGCTAGTGTAATAATAGTATGTGTATGTATACTAGTACGATATTAGAGTGTGTTGCTGTATATTGTTGCACAAGTAGGTTTCTTACTGTTACTCTTAACGTGTAGTTAGTTAGAGATGAGATAGGTAAATCATGAAAGTACCTTTTTGCAGTTGAGTTACGCTATCGCATTTTTCTCTCTTTATTGCAAAGCCATTCAATTCATATTCATTATTCCTAGTAGGGATGATGTATCTCTAACAAAACATAGTTGTGCTTTGTGCCCAACGACTCATCATCATGTAGGTACGTAGCTACACTACGATTCATGCATTTCTACTTTGCTTGCTTTATTAACGTATACCTACTACAAACTCTTCTACACTCACTCGACTACTAAACGAAGAGTCTTGAAAGTATTTTTACTTAGTGTGTATAGTTTAGTATATACTGTATCAAGTGATTACATGAAGTACCGTATAAGTAATTATTGTCGGTGCAAATTGCCCTTCGCTGAATTATTCTTATCACATTCTAAAATGCCCATTATTTATAGGCAGTACGCACGTTTGTGCTATGCTTTATGGTTAGTTGTGTATATACCTAAGTACTTTTGTGTGCATGTGTTTACTTACTTACTCTTGGTAGAACGTAA
This sequence comes from Pogonognathellus longicornis, assembly GCA_034694085.1. Lineage (NCBI taxonomy): Eukaryota > Metazoa > Arthropoda > Collembola > Entomobryomorpha > Tomoceridae > Pogonognathellus > Pogonognathellus longicornis. The sequence continues at coordinate 75,169 of JAQFYB010000012.1, forward strand.
AGGGTAGATGTAAACTGATATTTTGGTATAGGTATGTCTAAAAAATCTTATTATGATGTTCTTGTGTCTAAAACTGCTGGGTGTTTACGATTTACCGTATTGCACACTTGTTCCTGTACATGTAATATGTATATATAATACTTGTGTGTGGACTGGTAATTTAATGTTGTAGGATTTGAGTGTTGCATCGTCTGTCTATTTTATTTTATTTATTTCGTCTGTTTATCTTTGCTTTGCCACAATTGAGAGAATGAAATTCTTCATTTGATTACAGTTTGGACTTGGTGTTAGCGCTCTTGTAAAGGCCATCGCTGCAATATTTTATGATGTTGTGCACAAAACGTGAAATTAATTCTGTCGCCTCGTACTCGAGGAAGGGCAGCTGGGTAGCTTTGCTTTGCCTTTGGAATTTGCCAAACAAATAGCTGTCAAGTTTATTGTAAATAACATAGGCCCAAGGGGCTCATCTGCTTCTAAAATAGAACACACGACAGGTATAGAGGTACTCATGCCATATACAGCTACACACGTACCAACACATTTTATTATCGTAATGTAATCATGCTAAGTGGTAGCCAAAAGTTTGTTTGTGATGATTCCAACAAACTCAATTTTAGTTACAAGATACCGCTGTTGCTTCTGCTGTTGCATTCACTTATTATTGTTATTTGTATTCTTATAAGATCACTTATTTATTATTTCCACGTTACAACATCATCCGTTAGTCTGCCAAATGCAGACACAAACTTCTTCCAAAGATATTTCATCTGTGCAATTTGACGAGTGATTATATTAATGTATGATGGAGATATATAGAAATAATGGTTTTAATAATTGCTATTACTATGCTCAATTTCCTTTTCTTTTGTCATGTTCGATAATGATGACGGCTCCGGGATTTACAAACCTTGTATGATTCCATTATATTGTAATGTGAGCGTGTAGTTTGTTTCATGATAATTTTCTCATTAGTGATCACAAGATTTATTAGATACCTATGCCGCATGATGAGTCTCACTATCACATAACAGAGATGCATACAGAAGTACACAATCTCCAAGACGAGACTTACATGACAATATCTCTAAGTGCCTGCTGTTTACTCACAAACACGAGATAGAATCTTTTGATTATCTGAATAGCCTTGGAGCTTTTGTGTTCTTAGTTAATGGCGAATTATATGATATTAAGTGTCATGTGTTGCTGTGCAGCAGAGCTAGAAGGAAGCCACTAATTTTTGGCAAATGCTTTAATTTAGTTGACTTGACAGGCATTTTATTCAACTTTAGTGCATTCAATTACCCATTTTTCTCGTTTTCCTTCCCACGCAAATCGTGTGGATTGTTTAAGTGCAGTGAGAGTCGTCAACAGCAGCATTGCGTTAGTAAGCCAACATCATTAAATATGTAGATTATTTTACGATCCATCAAACACTGCTGGTTCTCGCGAGGACAGATATGTATATTAAAAATGTATTGTAAATACTAATCCAATTCAAATAGATAGACGAACGAAATGTTCTTACTGCAAAACGAATATAGGTAGCTTGTAATTGTGTTGGATGCACACAATCGTTACACATGTACTACTACTAATCATTTACTACCTTTGAGATTAGTCTAAGGAATATAATAAATAAATAAATTCACATGCCATATGCAAATTAAAATTTATTAGAAAGCTGGTAAATTGAAGTCGAAATAACTTATTATTAGTGCTCACACTTTACATTTAGTTATATACGCTAATTTCAAATTCCTACCTACGTACTAGCTACGTAGCCACAGAACGTAAATAAACAATGCTAACTAAAGTACGTAGGTGAGTCGGTGAGTGGAGATAAATTAAGAAGTCTCTTTACTGTTATAGTAGTGGAAACGGACAAGAAAACAGAAAGTGCTGACATATTTATGAAAAGCACATATCGCCAGCCATCGCATTGTCTATCGCTAATAAACTTTATACATACACAACTAAAACTCGACACACATGTGTATATTTGTATGTATAATGTATAGCACCTGTGTAGTAGTACACTCGAGCTACTTCGATGCTCTTGTAATCATTACAACTACTTATGTCCAAACACAGCAAATTGATAATCCAAAAAACAAATAAGTAAATAGCATAAAAATAGCAGTGCTAAATTGTAATGTATTACTTAGCTTGCTCGTTATGGGCTGCTCAAAAATCAATACACTAAACAAATTCAAGTGTTCATACTCATACTACATACATATTACTATTAGCAAAAGAGAATGGACGTAGTAATGAATATTATGTCTATCTGTGTATAATACTAGGTACCTTTAGTTTTGAACCTAGTGATAACATTTATTATATTATACAGTGTATTTATTATGCAGTAAATATAGTGTAATGTTTGGTTTAGTTAGCCCAACTCTCACAAGCTCTTCTCGTCTTTCGTTTACATTGTATGCAGCAACTCTGCCTTTAATGTACGTGGTACTGTGTACATACATTTAATGTAGGAAATGATAATACTGATTTTATTTACACATTATTAGAGTCTAAATTAAACGAGAGAGCTGTATGAACATATATTAATATGTAGGTAAATGCAGTAGTTAGTGGAATAGCTACATCATAACTACAGTATCAGTCTGTAATAATAATAATGATAGAGTCTATGCATGTAGTTACTCCTACTATTACTACTACTTATCTTTTATTTACACATTTACCTATGAGACATAAGTAAGTTAAGTACTTGGAATCAGACATAGAATTAAATCGTTAGTGAGCAGAAAAGTCTGTAATTCATGTACAGCATTATTAGAATGGTGTAGATATGTTAATGTTAATTCGACACGACAATGCCTCAGTTACTTTAAGGCAAAGTCTCTTCTTCAATTGCTCTCCCACAACTTGTCAGTGCGACGAGGACATATATAATATGTAGCATGTGAATTGATTATCAGATATATTATGTTATTGTTGTTATAATACTAGGCACTAGGAGTAGAAATGCTAATGTACATACTATACGTGAAGTGTACGTGCAACACAATACGATACATAGTTTGTGTATGTATGTGATAGCTCGTCTAATAAAAAGCAGATTGCAAAACTGTTCTATTTCCCGTCACCTTTGTCTGAAATATTATCTGCATCTGATTGGAATAACTGATGAGAAACTGAATGCATTCATTTTGTGTATGTACACTTGTTTTGTATATGTATGATACTGTGATAAGTGTTAAAAATGTTCGATGCATTAAATAGTAGAAAATTCACGTCGTGTGGTACTGCTAAACTTCTAAACGCTCATCTGCTTTACATACAAACGTAGTGTTGCTCATTCTCCCACGCTTTTTCATCTACAGGAATCCATTACACTCCGTTCAGATAATGTTCTTTTATTGTTGTTCGTCGTCTCACTCGTTCTTCATTCGTTGCATTATTATGCGTTAACTTACAACAAGTAAAAGTAGAATCAAGTCAAACTTGCGTAGTGTACATCTACACTATATAGTAGTAATACAAACTATAGCAAATCGACCTGTGTAGATCTAATGTGATTATTGCTGGTAGAACTGCAGTACTTCTAACAAAGCGATTTGTATCTAGTCTATCACAATATAGAATATTATAGTGTTGCAAATAAATGTGAAGCCCATTGAATGTTGAATGAATGAATGAATGAAACAATACACAAGCAAACTCACTATGGCTCTAAAGAGATACGATTTTTTTCATGAATTAGCATTGAGTTCGTTATATGCGAACATTTAAGTATTCGTAGTACATAGTGGTTACTCGAGAGTCGACATTTCTTAGTGTTACAACCAGTGTAACAAATGTAACTAGTAGTTACTACAATGCAGCAGTCTATAGTACATAAGTGCATAGGTATGATCACATTACTCTATAACTACTACAACACACAGCGTAATAAAATAATAATATTATTTGCTCCATTGTAAAATAAGTAGATTGACTGGAATGTCTTGTATGTTGATGTGACAGTGAAATCGAGTGGATTTCGTATTCAATCATATCATAATACACATGCACGCAGTATAATATTATAACGTAATAGAATTACTCCATACACAGACACAGACACACACCACACTACTAACACAACCACGTTACTAACACAGATCATTTTCTCTGTTTATATTGCGTGCTGACTCTGCCACTAATAAATGAAAGTGGGGACGACGCTGTGGACGTGAAGAGAATTTTGCGAGTCCATTTCAGATAGACACAGACACACAACATTATTGTTGCCTAGGCTTTCGCAGTTGAATGCAATGCGTATAATAATAACAATATTATTATCATGATGATGATGATGATGTCACGTATTTAGGGAGGATGCTGGGGTAGGACAGGTAAGTAAGTATAAAGTAACTAGGCAGCTCTTATTGTTAGCTCAAGCCACCTAGGTATACCTACCTATATGGAAAAAGCCTTTCTTATCTCACAACTCTTTTTCTACCATTGCTCGACTAACACTTGAGATGTGACGTGAGTTACGACTTACTCATCCTAAATTGTGTTCCTTTGAAACAGTGGACGTTAGTTTGACCATAATAATGTTACGAGCACAATTAGTTAAAGTGAATACCTAACTTAAGTAACCACCACCAGGCCCATATAATATATACTATGTATCATACAATGTAACTGAGAGTGTATTGTAGTTTGTACACAATAAATAATACACAGTAGAGTAGGAGTAGATAGAATGCATAAGTTGTAGTGTAGGTAGATACATGTAGTAGTTAGTTTCATTTATATGAACAACGACACCTGTTTTGTAGCAGAGATTGTGTTTTGCTTTTAAATTCAATAAATTTGAATGATTGTATAGACACTGGTTGGAGATAGGTTGGCTAGTACGTGTGTGCGATAATGACTAGTCTGCTGTTAAAATAAATGTGTGTGATTGCCATAGAGAATTAATAGTAGATTCAAATGGAAACTGTTTTTGTACGTGGCCCATTCTTTAGTGTGGTTTGTAGTAATTTGAAGAATTGACATGTAGCAGTTCGAATGCCAAATACGTGGCATCTGGTAGCTAACATTTGATTACAGCATTATTATATTATTATACAATAGAATGTAGCAATAAATTAAAGCCAGAAGCAAATACACTAAACGCTTTTATGTGTCTTTCGTACACATTATCATGGGGATTTTTATTCGCAGAATCAGAACAGATTGTAATTCCTTAGGCATCAGCTAATCCTCAATTAGGGTTATTATGTGGTACATTATAAGTAGTATTTATGTAGACCATTTACTACTTCACCTACCTACATACACAACATACCTGATAGGTTGAAGTATCATACGTGCATTTACTTACTCACCTCATATTATAAGACACACTCATATTATAAGACATGCAACAAATGATGAATGAAAAAGAAAAGAAATTATTATCCAATTGAGGGCAATGAAAAATATTCGCGGTGACCACCAACACGTACATAGGTATAGATACATTAACGTATACGTACAGAGAACAATTGTTGGAAAAACTGAAACTTTTAAGTGAAGAGTCTACTACATATCAAATATGGACAGAGGGGATATGGTGCAAATGAACAAGTTGATGTCATCATGACCATAATGTGTTCACAAGCATAATTAGAAATTAACTCTTGACAAAGATGACAAAAAGAGAGTACGTACACTTAGTTTCTTGTAGCACACTCTCAACATGGAATTTACGACTACACAATTCGTAAGCTGGATTTGAAAATCGAATAATATGTAACCCTTGTTGTGAAAACTTTGATAATTTGTGTAAGACGCTGACCCAATATTGAAAATAAGGAAGATTATGTGCTAGTAGTGGTGGTTGAGTTGGCAGTGAGGAACCGTAACACAATAACAAGTGTCAACAGGAAAGCATTCAAGTCCATATTTGGAGTGGATGTGAACGCATTTGAGACATTAGGGATAAATGTATATGCAAATGCCAATTGTCGTTTGTCTGGCTTTGTCTGTACAGTAATGACTATCATGTAAATTTCGTCTCGAGGATTATATTGGTCTCTATGATGAAAATGATGTGCAGGAGTGTACACTACACACTACACACTGCAATATTATAATGCATTCATACATAGAAATATCAATGCACTAGGAAAGTATAGTTCTATGAAAGCATATCGTCATCCAAGTCCAAAGTGTTATGATAAATTAGCTGTAGTGTACCGAACGGGTATCTTGTAATCTAGCGTCAATGCTTTGCTATTACACTAACACAACATGACATTACTACACTAAGACTACTATATACTTCTTTGTAGCCGTTGGTGTGTACAAGAAAATGCTTGAGAGATATCTGCCTACGACAAGAAGACATAATAATAACAATATTGCTATCAGTAGGTTGCTACAGTGTGGAACAATGTATAAAATTGTAGTTAATACTAATATAGGGGTATCTATACATTTTTTCCCATAGCTGTAATGTTGTAGTGTAGTTTTGCATGTGATAGGTATTTAGTCAGAGGGACATTAGGAATACTAACTCTGAATGGAAACTATGAGGATTGGATGGAGTATGATTGTATATAAGTAGTGTGTATTTGATTTTATCCCTTTAAAAACCTACGTAGTATTTCTCGCCCTACAAACAAATGTTATGTCGATTTTCCCTTTTCCATATTTGACTTGAGTGACCTCCTTTTCGCTAGTCGGCCGAATGTTTTAAATGTAAGTGATTGCTTTCAAAGCTGAATCACGATTCGAATCGCAAGCAACAACGATTGTAGAGATAATGCAATGTACATAACTCAATGAAATGAATGTACGAACATATTCACTTGCTCAGCTTCTTACTACATTTAATATAAAGAGACAGACATGACTATGACAATATTATGGAGGGAAGCCGTAATGAAGAAATGATTAATCATAGTTTAACAACACAACCAAATTGATTCCAATGAAAAATTCATTGGTGGAGTTTATACGTGCAGTACATTTATACAGTAGGTGATTGTTGTGTACGTAACGCAACAGTAGGATTGTCTGAGGCTGGTTTAAGAATGAAATGTGTGTTGGGATTATTGTGAGTTTAGCAATGTGGCTGGTATATATAATCTAATTGTAAATGCTGGTGTAGTATGCGTAGACTTAGTCCAATCATGAAACAGGTCTAAAATTCTTTGTTCTCTTGTTACAGATATTGATGAGTGTCAGAATCCTGAGTTACGAGCGAAGTGTGTAAAAAATGCCGAGTGTTGCAATTTGCCAGCTCATTACGTCTGTAAATGTCTCGCCGGATACGAAGGAGATGGTGAAGTAGAATGCAAAGGTTTGTACACATTTTATTTTGCAATCGATCTAAAATTGCGTGGTCGCACTAATAAAATATATTTTATTCCTGGGAATCTTTTTCAACAAAGTAAAGTGGTGAAGAGAGGCTTTGTTGTTTGGCTTCGTTAGATTAGACCATACCTTATACCATAACATACGAACAACAAAAAGATCATCTTTACCATAAAAAAACCTTTCAACAGAGATTGCAGATTGTACTTTGCACTGCTAAAGGAGATGGGCTATAACCCTTGCATATTATGTAGCTGTATCTCTATATATAAAATTGTATTCTGCCTCAACTAGTACACATTACATACAGAGCCATGTAAAAATATGTTGGCGTCAGTCTATAGCTATAGGTATAGGCATAGGATGAATATAAATGTATGTTCTTGTAGGTAGGTACCTACCTAATCATGCCCATCAAGTTTCGACAGGTGCAACAACAACATACTAGACAGTGTCACTCATTAGAACAACGTTGACCATTTCAATTCGACAGGAGTCTTATTTTTTGTCTTAATACATAAATGAATAGATGAAATACTCGAAGGAATTATAAACCAAATGAAACTATGTGTATTGCTGTGATTGTTGTATTCCTCCTGTCTATAGTGTGTTTCAAATTTGTGCAAACATCATGCTCAATAATTAGCATTGAATATGTGTGAGACTTTTTCCCCAGTTCCTTCTTCTTCTTCTAAACGCCAACCAACTTTGTATACTTAGTGATAAAGAACCTTCTGCGAAAAGAGTTTTGTTGCTAATCCCCCACGTTTGCAGAATTTCCCGATAAAGAAATATGTGAGAAGATGTCATTTCATTCTGGTGAATTCTCAGCATTATTCATTTCCTTAGAGTCATCCTTGTTATGTTGGTGTCATGATCTGATCATCATCCATACTAATTTTTGCTGATTTTCCCTCAAAAAAACAATTCAAATCCAATAGAAAAAAAAGTTATTTATGACGTTCGCGTAGTTTTGCTGAGACGCATTTACAATAATATCCCTGATGATGAGTAACACACAAAATACCAAACATTCCTTTTGCATTACTATGTAGGACTTACTACTACGAGTACACACACATCCTCCTTGCTTGGTTGGTGGGTTGATTTTGATATGAATAGGAAAATAGAAAAGTGAAGAACTTACCTACACAAACATAGAGCCAGTTAATGGTTTCTGCTACTACACAGCTAAAAAACGCTTCACAGAGAGTCTCGACTGTTTCATTGTGGAGAATTTCGTTGTTTTTGCGCTAATTTTCCCACTAGATTCATCGAAGCATGCTCTAAATCCATCCATTGCATGGAGAGTGAGTTGAGTACGGGTGGAAATTCAGTGGCAATCCCTACGTGATGATGAGGCTAGGATTATTTCGCAGGATAACATCACCGTGTGTCTGTGTATGATTAGAAAATATAGAGGTAGACCGGTAGACCTATATATCTCTTGGGTCATGCTGTTGATGATGTAGTGTGCTTGGAATTATACGTGTGTGTGTAACACAAAGGTAGTTTGTAGTGAGAAATGAGAAACAACAAACGCACACAAAGATTCCCAGTCGTCAGACTCAAGTTCTTCTGTGTAAGCAACAATGAACACAAATGCACCCTTCCCCTCGTCACCATTCTTCTACTCCATCGCATTGTTTTAAGTTGTCCTGTCTGGATGATTGCGAGTCTTCCTGTCCACCATTCCAAGTAGTCTCTTCGTCTTCATCTTCATCTTCTCCCATTTTTCACTGTAGAAACGTGCATTCATTTCCTCAAAGGTTATTTTAAGCCATTACACTACGAATTACGTATAATAGCTAAACACACATCGTCTTGATGAGTTTCTATGGCTCAAATGCATCACAATAGAATCTGTCAGTATTGTTTACAAGCTCGAACAGAACAAGAAAAAATTCAAAGAGTTTTCGCAATCGACTTCTCGTGTGTTCCTAAACATTAAGTCGTGTTGTCTACATGCATAGATCACATCACCTATAGAGTAGCCTTGGTAATTAAATTAGTCGATTGCCTCCTCCATAATAATAATGATGATAATGATACTTCTGCTTACTCACCTACCTTCCATTACAATAACTACAATCCAAAACAAATAACTTTTCTTCTTCATCATCTATTCGTGTACCTTAGATTTGTACTATAACAAGCCATTTCTCATTTTGCATTTCTTATATGGTGTGAGACAACACATAGCAACGATCAATCAGAATTTCATGTGACATATAATTCATACAATTTGTAGTGCTGATAAATCGTCACAATGTTGGAGCATGACTTTTTGTCTGTTTTTGGTAAAATATCCTGTAGGCAAACATAATGGGGATTCAGTTTCATAACACAGCTCAAAATAATTATCGCTCTCTATAGCATTACGTTGTTTTTCTATTATGCACATAAGTAATAGCATTATGTTTGTGATGCGATGTGCAAGGAACACACAGCTCCTTTTTATGGCTCTTGCTGAATATAATGTGTAAAATCAGGTTTTGCTCAGCCGTGGAATTCGAGCGCACCGTATATTGAAACATAACATTATCAGCAATTCTTTTAATGCAAGTTTGTATTTTATATAGATCTGTCTATCTGCTACTATGTAAACTCTATTTGCTGCATTGTATGCTGTGTGTAGTTGTTTTTCTAGATTTCTCAATCTATCCCATCCATGTGCAACATTGAGGTTGAGTTGAACCTCAACTTTGTCAATTTATGTTGAAATATTCATTTATTGTTAGTAGCCACTCAATTACTCATGTTTTCGATATGATATGATTGCACCTACTCGCTACTTACATATATAGCTCTCAAAACAAGAATTTAATACCTAAAGCTTAGAATGAAACTTGATGGTTCACTGAGTGAGTGCTGCACTGTTGTTCCCAATAAAAAGCATTAAAAATTACTCGTACTGCACTACACAATTGGCAATTCAAGGTTTATTAATAATTTGAATTTAATTTTTACGCCTTGTGCATACGGAATGCATTTGTTGGATCTTAAAAGGGTTACAATAGCAAAACAACTGTCATATGTAAAAGGGATTTCCATTAAGAGGCATCAAATGTTCAGGGGTACAATCTTCGGGATATCTTCATGTCGTGATGAAAATGAAAGTATTGTCTTTGGAATAGTAAATCACAGAAGATTCATATCTCTGGTCATGCAGTTCATAATGTTCGCCATTTCGTGCACCAATTCTAAATAGGACAGTGATGTAAGAAAAGCGACAGATAAGATAGCCACCATTAAAACATGGATGGTATTTTTGTTGTACAGTATAGAGTGGTACTAGACTTGAGATTGTGTTGGTGTATTATGTGTTTGTGGTATTTAATGTGTATTTGAGAGTTGGGCTAAAGGGGGATAACCTGTACGTGTATAATGGGTAGGTGTGAATAATAGGAACGGTCGTAAATGACAGGGTCAGCATAAATTCCAGAATTTATTAAGGATTACTAGAATAGCAGTGAGAAAGTTCAAAAAACTAATGTAGAACGGAACAGTTCAGTGTATTCTGAAATCTATATGTGAGGGTTTACATTATATTATAGGAGACACCGTACAACCATTAGAGTCCATCACGTCATATCACACCATGCCATGCCATGATATAAAATATAAAATATACCTACACTTAGGTATTCTTCGAGTAATGCCTTGCTCATCGTCATCTGTGTGTCTGTATCAAGTGCTGTTTGAGCTAAAACATGTAATAAAAGCCATGTACACAATTTAATGCAATTTAGACACAAGGGAAATTGCTCAAGGCGAAACAAAGTTGTACATTACATTACATTCATACTCGTAAGCTATTCTTTTCTTGCACGTAATTAAGCAAAGAGTAAGCAAGTAAAAATCTGGAGACGAATAGGAAAAGAAATGTTGATGATGATGATGTTGATGAATTGATGAGGTACATAATGTGGAATTTGGCTAGATAACTTCATTATTATTTTACATTTGCATTGAGAAGTACTATTAGTATTTGTAATACTGATCTTGAGAGTACATGGCGATATTTATTTTTTATTACGTAATCGCGGAGCTTGTAATGAAGATGATACTGCAAGGTCGGACATTAGTACAAAAGTCACCGCTATTAATACATAACAATGGATAAATATTGTGGGAGACATATCCAATATCCTCGTTGTTATCATAATGCACCATCAAAAGTCGGCAGGGGATAAAAGTGATACCACAACAAGACTACCTAGTCATAAAACAAAATAGTTAAGACTGTCTTAGGATATATTAATCCTACTCCTACTACTTACTACGAGGCAGCATTTTTTGCACACATCGTAAAGTGTAGGTTGTGTACACAGGAGCCAAGGAATAATTGTACAATGTGCAAACATGATAATCACACACATAAATGTATTTATATATTTACATTGGATATAAATACTTGTCTGAGTAATGGCAGCTATAGAATAAAAAAGGAAATAAAAATAAACGGAATGCTCTTCGTCATCACTTCATCAGTCACCCAACTGTCAGGTCTACACTATAAATGGATTACAGCTACTTATACATTTCTTGGGATGCATAGCTATGTATCATTTTTATTTATTAAACATAGCCATTATATATCTGCGTGTGTGAATGGTGAAGAAGAAAAATAAGATGAGCCGTCAATACCGCTGTTGAATTGAATGGAATTATAAATTGGCAATGCGATCTTCACTCACTGTTATTCAGTGATTATTACGATGCAACGTGGTTACATAATCTAGTAATTTAACTATTTATGTATTTAACGAATACAATGAATGATGGAAAGCAAACTTGAGCCATGACGTGATGGTATGATGAGGATGATGAGATGATCAAGCCGTTGGAGAGACAGCTCTTTACTCACTCACTCACTCACAGGTATTGGCTATCACACGTATGGATGTACCTATCTATGTACGACATACTCGAAGCGTATTATAAATTTATAAGAGAATAATCAAATCATTCAATTCATTCATGATCATGCTTATCTCTCTCTTTGTTCATCGGAGCATTATGATGGAATCCCATATGAAATGAATTATGAATTGGAGGTGAAGAGTTTCTTTGGAAGGAGATGAGCACGATGAGTTGGACATAAATGCACAAAGAACTTAGGCAGCTAACGAGGAATTCATCTTCTTTATATTATTTCCAAAAGAATTGTCATTTGTGAAAGGAAAATCTGTGTGTTTTATTGGATAGGGATTATGTTAATATGCTCAGTCAGTAGTGTAGGCATGTACTGCTTAACAATAAATGCTATAACAAACACAGTCTGACCATGCATGAAATTATTAAATGTCTTTCTATGCACGCTTTATATTATATGAGTGTAAAATCATTATGCTCTCCATCAGTAGTAGTGGTGTTCACACACACACACACACTCGTTATTTTTGTATTTATGTACTTTAGAGGAGTGTAAAAGCACATATTAATATATTGTATAGTTTTGTATTGTGATATGGTGGAAGAGGAGCATGAAGTAGTTAAGTTACACACAATTGGTGTAGTACTCATAATGGATTCTACATTACAAATTGCAAAGGTCCTGAAGTTGGAGTGTCTTTGCCAAAGCTACAAGATAACACGAACGCATACATTCCTTGAGAATACGTGATAAGTCACGATTTTAGGTATTAAGCTCATAAATGCACAATTTCAAGGAGACTCACAGCAGCACAATCACAATCAGTCTTGGCTCTTTGACCAAATAAAAAAGGCCTATGGTCCACCAGTCCAAGTGTACTAACTATACACACATACTACAGGCAGATGTATTAATAATATTATTCTCAGACAGACGTACTTATGTACGATCATTCTTTCTGCATAAACATAATAATAATATACACAGAAATAATCATACAATGCATAACGCACCTAATTCTATTATTCACATAAGTTGAGCTTGAGCTTGAGGTAGCTTGTACTAATGTCCTAATACTAATAGAACACCAACACCTAAACCTTAAAAAATTGTTTCGACTGCTGAAGTCTGAAGTGTACGCCTTAAGCCTATAGAGATTACGTGGGCGCATTGTGATGTCGTCATGTCAGGTTTAAATCACTTTTACTCGTTTCAATCCCATTCACATTGACAATTTTGTGTAATGATGAAGTTCCTACAAACCATGCACTTGAGTTCTTGTAATTGTACACACACACCTGGAAATAACATTATTGTATTAAAATGACAAATATTATATATTATGCAGTATTAATATTCTTAATATTCCTCAACATCGTCTCAAGTCCACCATGTGTCTTTTTAAAGGACATGACTAATACTCACTTCCTCTTTTTCAAAGAAACTAAATACATTTATTTCAATGCATGACATGTGGAATATTAATAGGGAGTTAAAAATTACGTATGCATTCATCTATTCCTTTTTCATTCTTTGTTTTTTATATCATTCGCAATGGGCAAACAACTACGGTGTTGACAAGCCAAGCCAAAGACAAGAGCAAAGTTAATTTGCATTGATGAATAGTTATTATTTATTTGTATCCTGTTTTTTCAATCCTTTTTTGTTCTATCCACTTATTCTCTAACTACCATTCTTCTAATAGACACACACACACACACAGACACACTATACCTGTAACACTCTGTACGTACACCTTATACACATACAACAAAGTTGCAGATGAAAAATAAACTCACGTTCAATGCTTTCCATATCTTATGCATAGCACTATGTAAGTAATGCTCCAATTAAAAGGTCATTGAGCTACTGTTCTGTAGGAATAATACTCACCTACCTATTTGTACTTGAGCTCCTACTACAACTACTACTACTAATACCACTACTACACCATTCTTATTATCTCTCTGTGTATTAGCCAGTCAGTCCTGCCTTGCCATTCTGATATTTATATTACAACTACTACAACTATACTGCTATCTGCATTGAAGTATTATATCAATGCATGGCGTGCCACCGCCGCTACCACCGGCTCTGTCGTATCTCTTTGAATGCTCGAGAAATTGCTATTAATTCTCATTATTCAAAGTAGGAGCACTAAATCACTGTCTTAGGTTTGAATGCACAATAATTATTTTATAGAGACTTATTATGAGCAAGTGGGACTGTGGGAGAGGATCTGGGACTCACATGCATTTCATGTCGGAATATTTATGTGCATTCAAATAGAGTGTGACAGCCTTTTAAGGAATCGTTGGCTCCAACTGTAGCCTTAGTTGTCAATAACACTTAGGAGCAAGACACGTCAGAAAATGACACATACTGGTAATACTGTAAAAGTAGAGCCTTGCGTTTTAAATACACGTTTAGAGTCAACTGAATGTTGTGACTAGTGATTATCACTCGAGAAAAAATATCAAACTTACCTAATGCCATTTACCTACACACCACACAACATTGTAGAGCCATACATCCACTTCAGACAAGTCTGCCATAATCACTTGAGATTTTTTTAGTCAAAAGATTCCGTTTATGTACATTTGCATGCTGACTAGTTGGAAATGTGTTTCTAGGTAGGCAGTACTCGTATTTTTTCAACATACGGGAAGGATTTCAGATTTGATGGCCATTATTATATTTGGCAAAGCAGTCATCATACATGAGATGAGAGACGAGCACACACGGGAGAATTGAACTCGACGAACTAAAATGAATACAGTCAGGATTGAGGATTGAGATTGAGGACTGTGTTGTTGTACTTTGTTGTAGTTTTGTTTGAGTGTAGTATACGTGTTGGTGGATGGTATTGGCATGAATATGTGTTTATGTGTAGTGACGTACAATTAGTGAGTACTAGTATTGAATGTGTGACCGTTAAGCAAAGTATTGTACAAGTTTGTGAAAAATGATTGAGTAGGATGAGTGTGAACTTGAACTATCCGAAGTGAGAAGGCTGGAGGGAATTGCCGTGCCGTGTGCCGATTGATTCCACATAGTTGTATGTATTGTATGCATTGTAGTTGTTTGTAGTAAAGCAAGGCTGTTGAAGATGATAGAATACGAGTGAGGATATTTAGAGATGAGAAAGGCTTTTCATCTCATGTCTCTATATATTGTGTTTGGCTCTTTGGCTGTGTTTTGTTGCAGTTATTGTAGACATGGATGGGTTGACGAAAGAATCTCGTCAAAAATTGACTTGGGGAATGAGCTGGTAAAAAAGCAGTCAAACCAGCCCGATGCAGTAATTTTAAGGCAGAGTTAGAGTTCCAAAAACAAGTACCCTCTGCGTTCTTTGGTCTTGGGATCAATTCTTGAGAATAATTTGTACTCAACATCAACACCACACACACAACACAACTACAATGCAACAAAACAACAACAAACTAGCAATATCAACGTTGCTTATCACAATTCCCAAGGCTTCCACCACTCCATTTCACCAGCACTCGATCTTTCCTCCAAACACAGATGCGAATGAACGACTCCGAGTCTGAGTTTACATTTCTATTATGTATTATTATTATGTCCCTATAAAAACAAAAGCGTTGCTCCTTTCATAATACATCATTCTCCTCTTTGATGCTTTATGCATTACACTATTACAATATTACCATTTTCTCTTTAAAACCTCGCCAACTCCTACATTACATTGAAACGGGCGTATAATATTTGCCTATTACACATTCAAGTCTTTCTTTTTCCTTTGTATTTTCCTTTCCTTAATTCATCTGCTTTTCTGAAGCTCTGTTCTTTTCGTTCGTGTTCTGATTGAAAACAAGTGACTAACTAACCAACTCGATACAATAATGTACCACAGAGATTCCTAATTGGCACAAAGTTTAGCTTTGTGTGTTTATCTGTAGGATGATAATGGCATATGACGATATTCCCATTTTTCTTACACTTCACACTGTACCAGTTCACAACACTCTCACACTTTTCATATTCACCGCAAAATTCGATTAGCTCTATGTATCTTTATGATATATTGCATATGTGTATGGTGTATACTGTGGTGTATATAGTAGGTAGGTAGGTGTGTACTTGCAATAAACAATGTCTGGTGTTTTGTTGTGACATCATTGTTCATCGGGTGGCTAATTGTAAAAGGTCGAAGGCTAAGCCTATTTCATAATCATTTTCTTCAGAAGCATTAAATGGAAAGGGCTTAACTTAACTTAACAGAACTACAGATGAGTAGATCATTAATAATCAACGAGAATAAATTATCATCTTATAGAAACCAACGCCAAGTGCAAATGCAGCTTGACTTGCATGCAATTCCTTTGCGGTTGCAATATTATAATGTTAGTACTACTTATACACATTACATTCCAACTATAGTGCACTTAAACAAAAGGTCTGTCTGTGCAACAAACCAAACTACAAAAATGCACTTCTAAGGAGCGGAGTAATAACAGGGAGCAATGTAGAATTGTTAGCGGGTAACATTACAGTCCATTAATACTAATTATTTGTATACTACTAGTACTGGTAAACCATAGAGCATATTATAGCGTGTGTGAGATTCAAGAGAACCGGAATTAATCACTTTAATTCAATTCCTTTGAGCTGTACAATGTTCATTATCATCAGTCTACGACATTAATGTTAGCTATGTAGATCCTTTTCGCCTTATATGTACACATAGCGCTACTTATGAATATCCTTATTATGAATTTATTAATCACATATTAGAACGCACCTAGAAAACAAAGGTTTCTAGTACACATAGGAATTAGAATTGTACATTTAATTTTAATGGGTTTGCAGCCTACATATAAAATGTGTGTTGGCAGTTAATAACTTAAATGATGAAAAGAATCCTCGAAAATGTCCGTGCGATAGATGAAATTGCGAGATTATGGCACGACGACGGTACATGTTGTACCTAAATATTTAACTGTATGCAAATATTACAGTGGTAACGCTTATTTGCGGTGGATAATTTGTTTTGGACTAGTAGTGATGGTTGTATTTTGTATAGACAGTCTATGGAATATTAGGCACACCTCATAAAATAGTAGTGTAGAAGTAGAAGTGGAAGCAACTAATTGTAAGTACATCTACATGGATAAGGGTCATTGCCGTAAAGTCAGTAAATGCTAAATGAAAATAATTCAAATGAAGATGATATGAAAATGAGAATGAATTAGCTTTTGTATACGTCTGACGCTTCACAGGAGGTATGAAGTCAGTCAAAATCAACTAACATCTTTTCCAAATCCCCCTACACTAATCTCAAACGTTTTTGTACGAACCACTTGCACTTGCCGTATGGTTACTATTAAATAGCAATATATGTATGTACACATTATTATGTAAATCCACAGTATTTGCAGCTGACTGGTTTGGATAGATAGATATGGACAGAATTCCTTTGCTCGTCTCTTAACTCTAATATAACAAATACATTAGCTCGGGCAAATAATTAGGCATTGTCAGGCTCGAATCTAAATTATTGTCATTGGAAAAGGTGAAAGGCTATTCGAGATGGTATTTGTACTCAAATAATATTACTTCTGCTCGTGTACTTTACTCCATCGTATGTCATTAGTGTATCTGTACATACATTAAATCTTCTCCCTATAATATTATGCAAAGGTTAAACTGTATGCGTCTCTACAGCTAAACGTCTGCTCCTGCCGTGGATATTACTTATACAAATAGCTGTATTGTATAGCAGCAATAGTAGTACCCGAATACTTAAAGCCAAAGTTGAATGTGGTTTGATGTAGTACTAACTAAGCAGGAGATGAATGTCTGTAGCCAATTAATCAGTTCTATCTCTCCGTTTCTGGCTGAGTGAGTACGCGTTGGATGGAATTGAAATCCTGAATTCTACAACTACAGCTTCTTGTGTATTATTTCAAAGGGTATTCTAAGTGTAATGTGTGTAGACATATAGCATATGGATGAATGTAAAGGCAGACAGATACATACGGTCATAATATTGAATTCAGTATGGTCTATTGTTGTGTTACTTGTACTTGAGTACTGAACGTTAGTTACAATTGCGATTTGCAATCAATGTGAAGATTGTATGGTCTAGGGAACGAGCCAACATCCACTCAAGTCAAGTCAATTCAATCCAATCCAATCGCAGTTCGGTTCATGTACAAAATCTCCGTAAAAACATTCATTACGTATTATTACCGTACGTCCAAATTCGTCTGAGATCTTATACAACATAACAGACTTGAGGCGGCTGCAATACACAATCGCTTTATTGCTATTACTTACAACTACATAATATAATAATATTATTACTTCAAAAAAGTATTTTGCAAGATTGTGCATGCACAGTGCCAATGTAATGGAATATGCCAGTCGTAATGAAATACACACACAGTCAAAAGGATTTCATTGTACTTTTTGTTTTGAGGTTTTACATTGTCGCACGTCCCATTCTGTGTACAGTTATTTTATTTGTTGTTTATGTTTGTCTTTGGAACGATTTTCATGTAGCGTGTGTTTACACACATACTGCATACAGATTCGTGTAAAGAAAAATCCTTATAACTTGTAACCTTCCTTCCCCTACCCTACTACTCTGAAATAGTGGAGAGATACATACTGTCGTAGTACCTACTAGCATTCGTAGAATTGATATACACACCAGTATGTAGTATAATGTGAAAATGCAAAATGTAAAAGAGCCATTACATATGAGAGTGATACATAAATATGAAATATAGTACTATGGACATGCACATTGGTGTATTTTCCCAGTATGTCTGTGTACAATATGGCAATAAAAGGCTGCATTCATGTTGAGCAGTGTTTGTGTAGTTATTTGGTTTAGTTTAGCTGTGGGTAATTGAATTCAGCTGACGAAATGAAATGAGGTTTCTTTAGCTCACGACGACGTGCTCCTTGACCCGACATTAAATCGTTTTCGCATGCTTAGTGCAGCGGTTCTCATTGTCAGTACATACATTAACATATAAGCACAGGGATTTTGTAAGTGCACTCGTACACATGTGCACTCCAATACTTGAGACAGGCTTGTAATTTATTCTTTGGTGAATTATTGACTTCTGTCTGCCTTTTAACAAACAGTTATTCCTTTGTTTTTTGAAATTACTTTTGAACAATGAAGAGTTTACGCGAAAACAGACATGAATCTAAATATTAAGTTCAGGAGTTAATAATGTGTATGAGGCGAAGGAGGCGAGGAGCCCGAGCCTCATGGGAACATTTTAGGTGAGCGAGTGTATTCTATATAATTAAAGGGCAGTTTTTTCACTTAAGTAAATTTGTGTACTTGACTTGGCAATGTTGATATTGGAAGAGACCTGTAATTCTATGCACTCTTCTCTTTGCCGTATCACATTTCGACTGCATTGAACAGTATCATTATAATACACAATGTTGTGTTGTACAAATACTGCTAAAGACATTTTCTAAGCAAAAGCAAGGAAGAAGAAGCATAAATGAAGAAGACTTGCTGTTGCTCTTCAATTATTTTCAGTGAGGTCTCAATCGCTACAGAGATGAGACAAGGAAGGGCCGGTATGCGAAGGTCGTCAATGCCAATGCATTCGGCTTTGCTAAGACTTGAGTGCTTTCACATAATAATATGAATATAAAATTCCCTCTGACATTGTAGTTTTTATAGGGACTTGAGTTGAGGATGAAATATTTACTACGTGAAATGGATTGAGATCTTGTGTTTGTTTAAGAGACTAGCTCAGACACAAGACAAAGTATAATGACTATGGAAAAGTGTGTGTAACCAAAGGGTTAAATTGCACTGCCAAAAATTTAGAATTATTACATGTTTCCTTGGTTTAATAAGAAAACGTTGGAATATAATTCTAGAGCTGACTGAGGTAGAGTTGTCATTGAGAATTATGCATGGAAATCATCCGCAGATCAAAAAGAATTTACAGCCTTTGAAAAATCAGGAACAGAACAATGCTTTATGCAAAAGAGAGCTCAATCAGATCTCAGATCTGCTGGATGGGGAAAAGACGGCTATTCTTCTTGTTTATAAACGCTCGTTGAAACCGTTGCATGTTCTTATTTATTCTTTGTCTGAATGCCGAGTGTCGAGGTTCTAGTCATATACCAAAGCTTTTGGACCTTATTAAGTTACCATGAAGCGGAGCGTAGCCACCAGCTCTGAAAACTTGTTTTACAGATAGTCGTTAATAGAAATGAAACTATTGAACTGAATTCCTAGTCTGTTGTGTCTATGTCTGTATAGAATTGCCTGTAATAGCACTACATACATATACGTACACGTAATACATGGAGCAGACTTTTATTGACATTGCTATTTCAAGATGATGATCAAATAGAGATACCACATCACCACCCATCCGACATGACATGAACATCCCAATCACTGAATTGAAAATTTATTCCAATAATAAGCCTCTTTCTTGGCGTTAATAATTGAATCGGTTATAATAGAACAAGGCATATCTGTCGAGCAGAACAATCACAATAACTTGTAAAAATAGAATTAAGTTTAATGATATTCTTTAAGAACTTTTAACAGACATTAAATTACATGTTTTTTCTTATTCTTTTCATTAGATATCGACGAGTGTTTACTGAAGGAATCCTGCGGAGAGAACTCCATTTGCCAAAATACACCAGGAAATTACACTTGCTCTTGTGCTGAAGGATTTGAAGGCAACCCTTACGAAAAGGTATAAAAAATCGCTGAGCTAATTGTAATTACTAATCTTAGATAAAGACACAGTCCGTCCTACGTGATTTAAGCGTATTACAATAGCACAAGTCTAGTCTTTGCTCAGATGATCCAGGATCTATCTTAGATATAAACCCTGATATTACTCATAATACCATTCAATTACACATAACTACATTTTGTTACGCTATATGTGTACAAAATCCACTCGCACTGCTTCATTTTGAAGTACTGTAATAATACAAGTAGTATTTACATACAAGTTTACAGCATCATGTACAACCTAAAATGAACATACAGCTTAGACTAGATAACATTGTAGTTAAATACTCACTTAGTATTCTTTTCTGCATACCAGCTACATGTATTGTACTTACAAGAATGTAGTATTAGGGCAACTCTCCCTATCTCTCGGGAATGCAAAATGTCTCTTGCACTGTTTTATGTCTTTATGAATTACCTCATGATGAAATATTGCAAATTACAGTGCATTGTGCACTCAATGAGATAAACACAGTACAGGGCGAGTTTGATTAAATCATCACAGATTCTTGAATGTATTTATCTAGAATAAATATAATATGCAAACTAAAATCACGGCTAAATAGCCCAAGACAACAAAACCATCATATAGCACGCAATAATTCATATTTATGTGTAGGTGCAGTGTATATATACATTGTATTATTATTATTATTATTATTATGAGGACATCTTGTAGTATATCAACTCCAGCTCTATACTTAAATGTGAAAAATATCAGAACGAATAAGACGATGGTTTTAAAATCATATAATCGCAATCAGTCAGGGCACTGACAATGAGAATGCACATCGTAGATTGAGACTAGTGTGTAGATAGAGAGAAAGATGAGGGGAAGATAAGCTGTTAAGATGAGCCTGGAGCGACAATAAAATAACACTGTTGATTTTCTTCTTTGCACATTGGTTGTTGATGGATATTGGTAGAAGGTGCTCTTAGCTCAATGGCAACAGGGTTGTACTTGAAATCTCTAATATGAAACTAACTGGTGCATTTACGAATTTTCTGAACAGTGCTCTGATGTTAATGAATGTGAACTTCGAAATGCTTGCGCTTCGGGTGCCCGTTGTATCAACGAGAGAGGATCGCATCGGTGTGAGTGTCCTCAAGGATATACAGGTGACCCATTCCAAGGTGGCTGTGTTGATGTGGACGAGTGCAGTTTGCCCAACACTTGCGGGGACGGAGCCATTTGTACAAATTCTCCTGGAAGTTACTCCTGTTCTTGCCCGAAAGGATTTCAAGGCGACCCATTCAAGCTTTGCACAGGTACTTGTACAAATTCATTTGATTTGAGTGAGCGACGGACATTTTTTGGCCTTAACTGATCACAAAGCAGAATGACCACTTACTGCAGTCATTTCTAGCGTTTTTTAGTGTCTATTGGATCACACCTTGTGTTACATGCGAAAATTTGCAATGTACATAGACAGTGTTTATTGTAGTCTACCTAGTGAAAGTTTGTATTATAATGTTATTACTCCTGATTCCTGACACATGCATAATCAATATGTCATATCCTCTGTGCATAGACTATAATACATTAATCGTAAGTCAAAACGAACGATGGAACAAAAGACTCGAAGCTGTACAACTACTGTATTCTCGCAAAACGACAATAATCCTTTCCATTTTTGGTAGTGCTCAATGTCAGTAGCTATATCAACTGTGCATTGTAATTATTTCCATTTGACGAGCACAAAACCATTATTTCTACTAGTACGTTGTATAGTGTGCTACTGCCAGTACAGCTATTTTATTTCATTTCATTCCCTCACTACTTTTACTACCACGGCAAATTAACTCGTAGACTGTCTGTAACCCTAAGCTTTTTGAAATTCGCCAAAGAAGACGAATTACGGCACTTGCACTGGTGTGCCTACTCGTACTTGTACAGCTCCTGTTTTCTACGTTGTTGTACCGTAACACGATTTACTTTGTGTTTTTGTATATACATCAAATACATTATAAAATATTTTATTTTATACGCACTTTGAAATTTCTATGCACTCGTATATAATATACAATGCTACTGCACACTCCTAACTACCTACTCGAGCAACATCCTCATTCCCTATAGCCTACTAGCACATTGTACAGTGCCGTTTTAATCCCAGCCTATAATACCTCTAGGTTAATTACCTGGTTTACCAGTCATGTACATATCTAATGCACACAACATCCTGATTAATGGAATTCTAATATGTAATTACACTCACCTCACTCACCTGCCCATTGTCTATATCACAGATATATTCGATTACTCGTAACAATCTCATTTTAGCTGCTATGTGTATAAAAACTGACATAATAATAATAATAATAATAATAATAACGAGCAATTTACGCTTGCGGCACAGATTTCAACGAATGTACAGTGGGAACTAATGGCACGGGCAGAGCAGAGCTATGCGGAATATCCGCCATGTGTGTCAATACTCCTGGCTCATACCGCTGTCAATGTAACGAAGGCTACGCTGGGGAACCCGAAGTCGAATGTACAGACATAAATGAATGTGGGCGAAGCAATTCCTGCGGAGTCAATAGTAAATGCTACAATGTTCCCGGCTCCTTTAAATGTCTCTGCCCCAAAGGATTCACTGGGGAGCCCTATGTCTTTTGCGAAAGTTAGTCGTCGCAAATCGTGATTCATTGCTTCAGCCATTGCTTACGCTTCATTTCATCCTTCCATGTAGGATTATACACCTCAATAATTACCTGCATGCCAATAGTGTAGTATTGTCGCTGTGTGAAAGACTCATAAAGTTTTTGTTGGATGTGTGAGTGAGTGAGTGTGTGTGGGTAATGTAATGTACGAAATACGTAATAATGATTGCTTTTCAGTTTCTTTTTTGCGGACAAAGGAAAATGTTGAAAACAGTATTATTACACAGCTTCTTGGGAATAAATTCTTGGTATTGCATGACATCATGTATATATTTGTAAAAATTATATGTTACTACTGCACAACATACACACAAAAAAATCAAAGCACTTGCTAGACAATAGAAAAGTATTCTTGTAAATAATTTAAAACGCATTCGAATTGGAAAGACTTTATACAAATGAAAATGAAATGTAAAATCTACCTATCTGTGATAATGCAAGTACGTAGCATGTAATAAGCATACCAGTGTGTTTGTAGTGTACATAGTTGATCGTGTATTTACTTATAAAGAAAGTCAAGCTCAGTGTCAGATCCAGATTATTCATGCGATCAGCCCAATTTCACTACAATTTGCACTTAGGATATTATCTATATCTAATTCTACGAACACTTGACTAGTTACTTATATGTAGAGGTACTAGTGAAAAATATTTAGCAGCCCATGGCCAACATTACATTTTCATGCTGATGACAAACAGAAGCATTTCAAATATGAACAACTAATAAAAGTAAGTAAATACTTTGTGAGCATCAGCCAGTGGAGCAGATTATTTTATAGGGAAGTATACATTTCAATGACAAAATGATTTTATTGCGGGCTATCTATCTTTATGGCATTTTTCTAGTGAATTAAATTGAAACCTATGAGAGTGTAGTTACTTATCAGCTGTGAACTGAAGAAAAACATCGCGTCATACTATATACTACATACCTAACATGATAATCTACTATACCCAAAAGAACATGTCTGAATTGTATTGTGTATTGTATGATAAAACAGAAATCATGTAAAAGAATCAGTGAAGCTCGGATGGGGCAGTGTGTGCCACAGAGCAATAAAAACTTGTAGTAGAATAATAGTGAGACACAAGTAGAAGAATATGCAAATGTTATGCACTTGTAGGCTTTTGATCCATAAAAGGAAAATGCATTTATGAATATTTAACAAGGCAAAGCAGTAAGCAGTCTACCGTAGTCGGATTGCTGTTTATCAAACGATAAGAGCGTCGAGGCTTGGGTGGGTCCTTCTTTTCGGTTTTGTATCGTTAGTATTTGTATTCCTCTTAGCTTCGTCGTTATTTGTGTTTGTGTTGTTATGATTTGTTGTCATTGCAATTAATCTTTTGGTGAGCTATGTTCCTCTTAAGTTGATACGCCTTTGGTTAATGAGATTTCCTTTAGAATCTCTGCAAATGAATGTTTTGTTCTAACACAATAACTCATATTAAATTTGTTTTATTTATGACTGCGCTATTAACAAATGACTCTGCTGTAGTTCTCTAATAGTAAAAGTCTTTTGATTTCTCACTTTTTATCTTTGAGACTATTGTAACTTTGTGAGTGTTTTAACACGCGTAACTTTTCTACTCTATTTCTAACAAGTAGATTGTAGATTATAATTTTTTGTCGTAGCTAAAACTAATAGTAATAACAATACATATACCTACTGCTGAATACTAATAGCAGTGATTTGAATACTAACTGAAATCTGTTTATTTATTTATTTATTGCAAAGAGCGAGTGAAAGCTGAGTAGTATATGAAAATGTATGAGTAGAATTAGAAACCCCTGTGTGTGGAAAGAGTAGACTTTGACGAAAACTCTCCGCAGACGCTGAAGCTTATTTTTTGGCTCATTAATAAAATTAATATTGAATTAATTGTGGACCTAATGAGCATAATTTCCATGTTAGATGTAAATGAATGTGAAAAAAGTCCATGTGGAGAAAATGCTTACTGCATTGATACCGTTGGTAGCTATACATGTGCTTGTAAAGAAGATTACACCGGAGACCCATTTACTAAATGTGTCGGTTAGTACAAATAATAACAACCGTATTTAACTTTACTTACCTAAACTACTACTACTTCTACTACCTTTACTAAGTACCACTATGCTACTCGTTACTAATTATCTTAAAACGTATTTGTAGAGATACCTGCCTTCAGTAACATTTTTACTTGATACGATTACAGTGACTTTATGATACACTTTACTCCTTGTTGTAAAAAACAGATAGTTTATTTTGCAGTATGTATTTCTTTGATGAGTAATTACTTGCATGACCTTGTGACTTAATTTATCAGAAAGACAATTACGTCAGACTGAAATCAACCTTTCTGCTACATACATACATCGTTGTTTGTATGTAGTAGTAATAATAAAGTACAACATTCCTAATTGTGTTTATATATATGCGGTGCACATAATTACAATATACATAGCTGCTTTGTAAAATAATAATATAACCTGCTACTTGTTTGATATGTACCTAAAGCATGAAACGATTATTCTGTATTTATATTGTACAAAATAGA
Organism: Pogonognathellus longicornis; assembly: GCA_034694085.1. Lineage (NCBI taxonomy): Eukaryota > Metazoa > Arthropoda > Collembola > Entomobryomorpha > Tomoceridae > Pogonognathellus > Pogonognathellus longicornis. The sequence goes on from JAQFYB010000012.1 coordinate 101,340, forward strand.
AGTAATTTCCTCTCCTTGTAAGTATTATACATAAAAACTTTGTTTACCTACTACGTGTAATTTCTATTCCTTATATGTGTGAATTATAGGATTTATAATCTTTCAGCATGTTGACTCAAGTTATGTCATTTATTTTCTTTATCACACAACGCGTTCTGTATCAATGCAGATTCGTGTGAGTGCAATTTATTACAATGTCATTGTTACAATGTTGCTAATTAGTTTTTTCTATGTACACATAAAAGATATCGACGAGTGTGCTGGACCAGAGAAGCCATGCGGCTTATCCGCTATTTGTGAAAATGCATCTCCGGGCTTTAATTGTCGCTGTCCTCAAGGATATGCTGCCAAACCAGATCCGACAATAGCATGTGAACAGGTAACTAAATATAGGCCAGACCTATAACACACCGTTATTTCACATTCTTTATTCCTAGTTTATCTATTTCTTTGTTGATGAATGTTGAAATGGAGCTCTAATAATATTACCGTACTCCGAAGTTACCGTATATCATTATATCATTATTCCATTTCGCATTGTTGCACCTGCATGTGTATTCTGTTCTTTGCGGGTGTTGATTTACTACTTGACGACTCGGCTTGAATACATTGTGCAATGTGGGAGCAAGGAGGATGCAATGCAGGAAGCCTCAAGTAATCATGCTAATACATTTAAATTGCATGATTGTCTGATTTTGAATTGTAGGTGGATGTTACTACTCTGTGTAAGACCAACTTTGATTGCGTGAATAATGCCGAGTGCGTAGAAGGACAGTGTTTCTGCCGAGATGGGTTCAAGGCGAACAAATCCGAATGTGTGGACGTGGACGAATGTCTTGAGAATCCTTGTGGACCAAACTCCCTGTGTCTGAATACTTTAGGTGGTTTCCGGTGCGATTGTGAGTCAGGATACATTGGTGCTCCTCCAACTAAAGCATGCAAAGGTACACAATCTCTCATGTCAGTTTTCCCCAGCCATATCAAAGACAATCTGCTTATCATAACAACTGCTACAAAAACAAACCTCAAAATCCTTGCTCTAATATTATTTCCTCCCAAATCATGCTCATTATTACTGAACTACAACCATCACTACGTTTAATTTGCCCGTAGTTTTCTAGAAGTAGAATAATAGAATCAGTAGATAGATGCATAGTTTAGATTACACTTTTACCCTACACCTACACCTACACCTACACCTTCAAAACCAAGTCTAACTTAAAAACATGACAAATTTATCACGTATATATATTTTTATGTCACACTTTATTTAATCACACGTGCACTATCTACAACCGTATACTTCAACACAATCTCCTTGCACACCGCAGATCGAAACGAATGCCTCAGTCAACCGTTCCCTTGCGGAAAAAATTCCAAATGCGTTAATCTGTTCGGCACATACAGATGCGAGTGTCCGTTTCCACTTACTGGTGATCCATTTGACACATGCATGCGTGAGTACACAACACACACAATACATCTTACACCTAACATTAAACATTACATAAATACAATACTTTAATACATACGTACATTATACAATAAACAAAACAGTATTAATGCAACAACCCTTTTCACGTTCCAAAATTACACTGCACAGTTTATACAACACAATTTGTACAATACAACAACAGTCACTCAGATTACAATTACATGCAGTTATAATTATATGTTAAGTGTTGAGTGCAACACACTCATCTCACTTTATATTTGTGTAGTCATTACTGTATGCGTGTTTAAACTCTAAGTTTACATTTACATACGAAGCTTGTGTAAAAACAAGTCATAACATAATATCATACCTACATAACAAACTTCACTATTAATTACTACATGTCGAGAGATTCACTTGCCTTCTTTTAACATCTCCCCTATCCTTAATGTAAATTTAATTCGCAAGGAAAACATCACACATGACTGGTAACAGTAATGTATATAATGTATGCAATGCACATATTCTCTGCACCATGCCAAGTGCATTTATTTATACCCATAACATTATCATTCCTGACTCTAATATATAATTCCACACAGTGCTAAATTTGACATTGCATATAGAGTGTGTTCAAGTATGAACAACACAATGCTACAAGATGGGATGTTATGTTGAAATATTTTGAAACTATGCCGTGTCTTAGTCAAATATGTTTAAAAATACGTTAGAGCTGATGAAATGCATTGTGCATCTAGTTATACTTTTATGTATGTGAGTTATGTTATGTATGATGAGACTGTGGCACGTCAGTCTCTCAGAGTATCTGTCTCTAGTGTTGAGAAATGTGCAAACATTATAAAAGTCTAGTGTGTAGTAAGTACTCCGTCCATAATCCCATATGGGCAATAATGCAATTATTCTTTTCTCAAGTGTGTAGGATTATATTATATTAAATGCTTCTTACAACGCAAGGAAGATGAGCCATAAAGTTTATGACTGCTCACAGTAATCATAAATACAGATAGGTACACGACTATTATTATGTACTGCTGGCTTACATAATTATGATGAAGAACTTAGATGAATCAGCGAGCGTATAGCACATCGTTGTACATATTATAATACAATTATGTACATTCCAACCATTAGGACTAATACATGGAGAAGATACACGTAGAAAAGTAAAATGAAAAGACATTGGGAGTAGGTAAGCAGAGATTGAGATTGTTTATGCAATTTCTATGTAAGGAAGAGATGTGTGCTATATAGTAGTAAATAGCTAACTGCAGTGATCTAACAATTACTGCGATTAAATCTGGCAATAAGACCTTCATGATATCCCGTTCGGCTCAGTCTTCCTTTACAGTACTCAACACAACAGAGTTTTTAAGGGAGAAAATTCAAGGGCAACTGGTGGATTTTATTCTAGAAAAATTAAACTACTCACTTTTGTGTGTAGCGTATAAAAACTTTGCAATTTAATGCCAAAACCGTTGATAACGTGTGGTGTTCGTCATTATTTCCCTTTTAGCTCCCTGTGAAGGTGTCAAATGTGGAAAACACGCTTTCTGTAAACCTGACGGTCCAGAAGCATACTGTGAGTGCGAAGAAGGGTGGTCTTTTGACCCTAACAACATCACTGCTGGTTGTATGGGTATGTTATTCCAAATACTCGAACTAAATGATTTATCACGTTCTAAATTCTTGTCAAGTAGTCTGACTTGCATTTGCCACCTTGAAGTTTGTAGTGAAAAAATTTGAGTGATTCATCAGGAGACGAGTTGGGTAATAAAATAAAATAATGAACTTATAACTTTGAATCAGATATCAATGAATGCGAGAAATCTCATGGTCCCTACGGCATGTGCGGTGATAAGGCAAATTGCGCCAACAATGAAGGATCATTTGCTTGTTCTTGTCCTCCTGGATACTCTGGAAACCCTAGCAAAGCTTGTTTTGGTAAGTTATGGAACTAGTTTGGCATCACTCACCTTTTTATTGCTTTGTGTGAGAACTCCGCTCGGTTGTAAAAGTGAACTTGATGACTTCTTTGAAAATTGTTTTTTCCTCGTATATCGCAATAATACGAACATATGCATTTCTAAGTAACTTTGTGTGTAGTGCGAGTTTTGTAATAATATAAGATTGAGCATCATTGCATTATGTTGTGTTTTTGCAGATATTGATGAGTGCAAGAGGCCGAATACTTGTGGAGTTGGAGCGGTTTGCATCAATTTACCAGGCGGTTATGAATGTTCTTGTCCCGATGGCACTGTTGCGGATCCTGACCCTAAAACCAAATGTATTGAAGTCATTAAATGTAAAGGTGATGACGATTGTCCCGGAAATGCTTTCTGTGATTCTTTGGAGCAACAATGTCTGTGCCCCGAGCCGAACGTTGGAAACGCCTGTAGACGTGAGTATCTTGACCTTGTCTGTAGAAAAATCATTAAGTGTGGTCACACATTCATAGAATGACGAAATTCACGAAATTTCACAACATTAGCATAATGTTAGCTTTAGCACGACATAAAAACATCGTAATTTAACTTTGCAGATCCATGTGAAGAGGTTCAGTGCAGTCCTAACGCTGAGTGCATGTTAATAAATGGAGAAGCCAAGTGTTTGTGCCGTTCAGGATTTACAGGCTCGGCTACTGGTGTTAGTGGTTGTATTGATATTGACGAATGTGCAAATTTACCTTGTGGTAAAGGTGCACTTTGCAGAAATGTGCCAGGCAAATATATTTGCGAATGTCCAACGGGCACAGAGCCAGCCTCCTCCACAACTTCAGCCCCATACAAAGAAGGTTGTAAAACAAATGCACCATCCCAATGTGGAGCGGATAAACCTTGTCCAGCTGGGGAGCAATGTGTCAAAGATGGAAATGGTCAAAATGTGTGCGTCTGTCTCATCGGCTTCGTTCGTGATCAAGAGACAAGTCGTTGTCGTGACATTGATGAATGTTTCGAGAATCGCGACAAACCACCATGCGGTTTAAGCGCAGTTTGTAAAAATCTACCTGGAAGCTACGAATGTCATTGTCCCTCTGGGTATCACGGCAACCCATTTTCACTTTGCGAAGGTAATGACAAAAACTCATTTAGCTAACTATTCCCGTCAAACCGTGTAATATATAATGATATGTATGAATATTCATGAATGCAACAGTCGTAGTCGTAACGATAATAAATCACCTGAGCAAAAGTGGGTGTGAGAAACAAAAGATAGCAATCTTGAAGCTTCTCTCTAAAATCCTACAGCCTGTATAGGAGTTTGGTAGTTATGGCATACCTTGTATGTATATCTAATATACATCTAACAACTTACTAAGCTAAAAGAGACTCCCATTCAGCAGGTTTCTAATTATTTGTGTGTTTTCTGTCTGTACAGAATGCAACAGCGTGGAATGCAAATGTCAACCTCCCTACAAAGTGGTGAATGGCTCATGTGTTTTCGGTAATTGCTCTCCCAAGTCTCCTTGTCCAGCTGGAGCTGAATGTATTTCTGTCACGGGAGGTCTGAGCTACTGTGCTTGTCCATCCGGATTTGCCACCAATCAAGACGGCTCCTGTGAAGATGTTGATGAGTGCAAAGGAAATCGAAGGGCTTGTGGTGTTGGAGCGGAATGTAATAATAAACCCGGTTCATACGAATGTGTTTGTCCTCCTGGATACCAAGGGGATGCTTACAACGGAGCTTGCTCGGCGGCTCTTGTTCGCTGTACGGGAGACAACGACTGTGGTGCTAATGAGAAATGTGTACAACCCGGTGAATGTGTGTGTCAACCTCCGTTCTTTATGGACAACGAGGATGGAAATAAATGTAAAAGTCCTTGTGAACGATTCTCTTGCGGACTCAATTCTCAGTGTACTCCGAGTGATCCGCCTCAGTGCATGTGTGAAAGTGGTTTCGAAGGCAATCCTTATTTGGCTTGTGTCGATACCAACGAGTGTCTCAGCAGTCCTTGTGGCAGCGGAGCTACTTGTCTTAATAACAAAGGAGGATACAAATGCTACTGTCCCAAAGGAACCAAAGGAGATCCGTATGTTAGTGGATGTAAGTCATAATTACATTTTCATTAATTATACCTACATTAATTAATTATACATTAATTAATTATTAAGTCGTACATGGGCATCTTAAGATCATTCACATATTTCGCAATACTATCACGAATTTCATCATTGCAATTAATTATAATTATTGCAAATACAGGCAAAGGAGATACATCTGTGTCAGAATGCAGTTCGAATTCCGATTGTCCTAATCCATTGGACTGTCAGAATGGAAAATGCGTTAATCCTTGTTCTTCACTGCCTTGCGGGGATAATGCCATTTGTGAGCCCGAAGACCACGCTGCTTGGTGTCGTTGTGTAGCTGGTTTTGTTAAAGGACCGAATGAGGAATGTGTTTCGTTGTGTCATGGAATGCAGTGTGCACAAAATGCTCAATGTGTTCCAACTGCAGAGGGTCCATCGTGTAAATGCTCTGAAGGATTTGTGGGTAATCCTTTCCCTGGAGGAGAGTGTGTGCCTGAAGTCTGTTCCGTGTCTAATCCCTGTCAAGAACCTCAAGTTTGCGTTGGCGGACGGTGCAAAGAACAGTGCTCAAGAAATAATGTTGTTTGTGGTGTTGGGGCGACCTGTGACAAAAATACCAACCAATGTGTCTGCCTACCTTTCCATGTTGGAAATCCCAACTTCAAATGCGTTCCACGTAAGTATTTCACTTTATTCAGAGCCACATTTTAAGGCGTGTTGATGATGCAGTAGTCGTTGCATACTTTGTATGTTTTGAGTTGGGTTGTCAAGAAACTCACCTTGGATGAAATATAAATGCCTGTCCAAGTATGGTAGTATTGTTGTCATAAAACGTCTTTTTTCATCTCATGTAGCATCTGCACCACCAAAATGCAGTCCTGGATGCGGGGAAAATGCACATTGCGAATATGGATTGTCTAACAAATGTGTCTGCAATGAGGGTACAACAGGAAATCCTTATACAGTGTGTGGGGCTCAGGACAGAACTTGCTCTGCAACGAATTGTGCACCAAATGCAGAATGCCGTCAATCAGCAGGAAAAGTGGACTGCCTTTGCTCGGCGGGATACCGTGGAAATCCTTATGTCAAATGTGAAGATGTAAATGAATGCTTAGGAAACCCATGCGGGGATTCTGCATTGTGTATTAACCAGCCTGGTCTCTACGACTGTCGTTGTCCTGACGGCTACACAGGAAACCCGTTTCAACAGTGTTATCGACAGCCCGAAAATTTAATCGATTGTGAAAGAGTTCAATGTAAATGTTCCAACTCTGCTCCTTGTCCAGTGGGCTACTCTTGCAGTGGCGGAGTTTGCAAAAATTTGTGCACAGATGTTTCATGTGGCCCAGGGGCGCTTTGCTCTCAAGGGAAATGTGGATGTCCTTCTGGCTATCAGGGCAACCCTCTCACGGGTTGTGTTACCGAAAGCTGTAAAAATGACCTGGACTGTTCTCCTCAAGAAATTTGTTTTGCTGTGAGTTTCGGTGTTCGAAAATGTGTGGATGCTTGCAGCAGAATTCAGTGCGGAGCAAACGCGTTTTGTGTCAGTGACAGTCATCGTTCGTCTTGTCTTTGTGTGGATGGCTTTAAAGGAAATCCCAGTGATTTGCGAGTGGGCTGCCAGTTGGCTGGAACAACTGAACATGAATGCAATTCCAAAAATGATTGTGCTGAGGGACATGTGTGTCAACCTGATATAAGCGGCATCAGAAAGTGTTTCAATCCTTGCTCTAGCTATGTATGTAGCGATTCCAACGAGGTTTGCACGAGCCCTGGTGGCCAACCTCAATGTCGCTGTATTGAAGGATACGTCAGGAACCCGGAAACATCTTCATGTGAACAACCAGTTTTCCCAGATTGTACTAAAGATGGTAAGTGCCTTATTATTCTTTGCCCTTGTAAAATGTATTTTTATTTACTCAATATAAATATTAGAGCAAAATGCATCGTTTAAATGCATACTTTGCTACATTACATTTATGCAATTTATCCTATCTTTATGGTCATCAATGTTGAAATATTGCGTAGGTTTGGAGGATGCATAAATGTAATCTTTCCTTTTACAACAAAAAATCTATGCATTAATGCAGCTTTTATTAAGAGTTATTGCGAGAATTATTGCGACGCGCATAGATTTAAACAATATATCAGGACTCATTTTTATGAAATGTCATAAAATAGGATTGTTTACTTGAAATGTAAATATATTATTGACGTAGCTACATTCATAACATTTATTTTTGTTGCCACAATGAAAGAAAAACCTTTAAAAAAACTTAAATGTCTTACGTCTAGTTAATGAAATTCCACTGACTTGTTCATCTGTTGTTGTCGACATTGTCATGCAACATTTAGTTTCTGCAATACTCACACATTAGTCAAGATAAACATTTCCTTTGCTCCTGTGTAAAGTGATGAGTGTATTATGTAAGTGACATTATAATCTTTTATTTCGCAGCGGATTGCACAGCATCAGAAGCATGTAGACCGGATGGCTTAGGAGTACTCCGATGTACTTCCGTCTGTTCTCCCGTAAACTGCCCTACATGTAATCCAACGAACTGTGCTCCCAATGCTGAATGCGTTCCAGGTACGTAGTGTTCTCACAATTAATTAGCACACGAACAGGAATTGGCACGTAGACTAAAACCAACGTGACTACTCCTTAAGAGTAAAATATTATAGTGTCGATTTTCTCACATTAGAGTCTCAATGTTTTCATTTCAGTGGCCCATCAACCAGCTTGCCAATGTTTGCCCGGTTACACTGGAAATCCCACCGATAGAAATGGTTGTCAACCTGTTACTCAAGATGAATGTCAAACGGATGCTCAATGTGACGAAAATGAAGTTTGTACGCCACAAGGCCCAGGATTGAAATGCACACCTGTTTGCAGTACCGTGCGTTGTGGTCCTGGAGCTGTTTGTGTGTCCAATAATCACGCAGCCCAATGTAAATGCCCAGCTGGTAAATACAAAGGAGATCCCAATGACCTGAAGCAAGGTTGTATTTCTGTTCCTTGCGTGTACAATGCGGATTGTCCAGCACATCAACTTTGTAATCGTCTTGAAAACAAATGCATGGATGTTTGTGATGAAGACTCTTGTGGCACGAATGCTGTCTGTATTCCAGAAAAACATTCACCTCAATGTACTTGTCCCGCGGGTTTCAAACCCGATCCTCATCCTGACATTGCTTGCACGTCTGTAAACTCGTGTGAAAATCATCCTTGTCACACCTCGGCTATATGTGAAAGTACAGCGGATGGGTTCGTGTGCAAGTGTGCTCCTGGTCAAGTCGGAGACCCTTTCACCACAGGTTGCAGACCCAAGGGCAGTTGCGCCTCAGATGAGAATTGCCCTCAAGGATCAACATGTGAAAACGGAAGATGTATCGACCCGTGTGAAAATGCGTGTGGAAGCAACAGTCACTGTCAAGTTCTAAATAGAAAAGCCAATTGCTCGTGTACTCCAGGATTCGAAGGTGCAGCTGAGAAAGGTTGCGTCAGAATCTCAAAATCCTGTACAACCGATCTGGATTGCTCGGGCAGTCTTTGCATACGAGATCAATGCAAAGTTATTTGCCGCACCCGCAGCGATTGTGCCAATGGAGAAAGATGCGTGTCCAGTATGTGTATGGTACCCTGCATTGGTCACACGCAGTGTCCTAATGGTCAAGCTTGTGCTGGAGGATTTTGCGTTCTGGGATGCAGAAGTAATGGAGATTGCCCAAGAGAACAAGCTTGTATTAGTCATCAATGTCTTGATCCTTGCGAATCTGAAGGAGCTTGTGGACAAAATTCAAGTAAGTTTCAATTTAAATAATTCTGACACATTATTTCTGTCGCATTATTTCGGTCACATTATTTCTGTCTATCAAAATTAATTATGTTGAATTTACAATTACAACAAATGCTAATTGTTTGTTTTGAATTGATTCTTTAGAGTGCCGTGTCATTTCCCACTCTGCTCAGTGCTACTGTCCAGAAGGGTTTGAAGGTAGTCCAACTGCCATTGACGGCTGTGTTCGGAAACCATTGATGTGCTCAACAAGTAGCGAATGTCCTTCCGGTCATTTGTGTCTTGGTGGTCACTGTTCCTTGTCTTGTGATGAAACAACCAAATGCGCTAAAGGAGAACGCTGTCAAAATAACATCTGCGTCAGAGTATGCTATACAGACTCCAACTGTCAAGCGGGTGAAGTTTGTGTGGAAGGAGCTTGTTCACCGGGATGTCGATCAGATTCCGATTGTAAAGCAGCCGAAGTCTGTATTTCGAATAAATGTCGATGCGGCAATGGATTTGAAAGTGGACCCACTGGATGCAGAGATATCAATGAATGTGACCAAACACCATGTCACTCAACAGCAATTTGTACCAATGTCCCTGGCTCATTCAAATGTAATTGTAGAGACGGAATGTTCGGAGATCCTTTCCAAGCGGGTTGTTCACCACCCCATGAATGTAACGGAAATGCAGCTTGTCCAGACACTCTCGCTTGTCTTTCTGGTCCAGATGGAGTTCAAAGATGTACCGATCCTTGTGTCGATGTTCAATCTCAATGCGGACCTAGAGCTAAATGTATTGTCATTGGACACGTCGCTCAATGCTCTTGTCCACCAGAACATTTAGGAGACCCGTACAAAAAGGAAGTTGGATGTTACCCCGTAGAATGTTTGACCAGCGATGATTGTTCCATCGACAAGAAATGTCACACTCAATTTAACAAATGTATCAATCCTTGTGATGAAGTCAACTGTGGAAAAGGCATATGTCAAGTTGTTAACCACGAAGGCGTTTGCTCTTGCTCCAAGGGCTATGAACTTAGAGACGGTCAATGTGCCGATGTTGATGAATGCGCTGCTAATCCCTGCCATGCCACCGCAGTCTGCCGAAATACTCACGGAGGATTCACCTGTGCTTGCCCCGTTGGAACCGTTGGAGAAACACTTAAAGGACAGTCTGGTTGTAGAAGAGCCGAAGAATGCTTTTCTGAGACAGAATGCCCCGACTCTGCAGTTTGCCGTGAAGGAAAATGCCGTGATGCTTGCGATGGAGCTTGTGGAAAGAACGCAGAGTGCTCATCAGCTCAACACAGAGCCATTTGCTCTTGTCCTTTCCAAACCACTGGAGATCCCCACAGAGAATGTGTTCTGCTCGAATGTGTTGAAGGAAGCGATTGCCAACCATCAGAAGCTTGTGTCAATCATAAATGTGTTAACCCTTGTACCCTCGATAACGTTTGCGGTTCAAATACTGGTGAGTTTTTTTTCAGATTTGCAACTTATCGACCCGAATGCATTTGAAATGATAATTAATTATTTTATGTTTTTTTTTGAAATCGTTATCATGAATTACTTTACTATTTATTTATTTTAGTTTGCACACCACAAAACCATCAAGCTGTGTGCTCCTGTAAAACTGAACATTCTGGAGATCCTTTGTTGGGATGTCTTCTAGTCACTCATTGTACCGAAAATACATTATGTCCAGCATCTTCGAAATGCAGCAACGGAATCTGTACTCCTGTATGTAATTCTAACCGCGACTGTCTCACAAATCAACTTTGTTTGGAAGGAGCATGTCAAGCCACCTGTAAAGCAGATACGGATTGCTCGTCTTTCCAAAGCTGTGAAAATGGAATTTGCCAGGAAGTTGCACGATGCAAATCCGATGATCAATGTTCTGATGAAGAAGTATGCCGTGAAAACCGTTTTGGACAACCTGAGTGTCAACATGTGTGCAACAATTTGGTACTATGTGGAAGAAATGCCGGTATGTTCTGTTTTACGTTTTATTGCTAAATATTATCAAACCATTATTTGTAATTTTGTTAATAATGAATGAAATTTACTAATTAATTATTTTTCAGTTTGTTCCGCTGTAAATCATCAACCTATTTGTAAATGCGACAAAGGATATTTTGGCGATCCTCAAGATGATAGAACTGGTTGTCAACCGATCGAATGTCAGTCGAACAATGATTGTTCAGCCGACAAAGTTTGCCTGGAAAATAAATGTCAAGTAGCTTGCCGTGTCAAAAATCCTTGTGCTGAGAATGCCTTGTGTATCTCAGACGGTCATAGACAAAATTGTCAATGCCAACCTGGATTTACTGGTGATCCAAAAGAAAAGTGCAATTCCATTGATTTCTGTTCTGAAAAACCATGCGGCCCTGGGGCAGTCTGCGACAACACACGAGGATCCTACAAGTGTCTTTGCCCCATCGGCACTGTTGGAGATCCTTACTCTCAAGGATGCTTGCCAGTACCCGAATGTCAGTCTAACAAGGATTGTCCAGAAGCTGCTGAATGTCTACGAACGGACGGAAGTCTTAAATGTCGTTCTGTATGCGAAAATGTCAAATGCGGTCCAAATGCTGAATGTACATTCAGAGACCATCAAGGTTTCTGCCAATGCCGAACTGGCTATGAAGGAAATCCCAAAGATGTGTCACAAGGATGCTCCCCGAAGGAAAATGCTTGTAAATCTAATGCCGATTGTACTCAAGATACATATTGTGACGGATCTGTTTGCAAACCTCCTTGTCAAGGGGATGGAAATTGTAGCCCGAATGAAGTTTGTGTCAGAAATCAATGTACCAATCCATGTGATGCTCCAAGTTCATGTGGACTAAACGCTAAGTGTAACCTGTCATTCCACAACAAAGTGTGTACTTGTCCAGAAGGCTTCACAGGAAATGCTGACGTTGAATGTGTTCGAAGTAAGAATAAAAATTTATTTCCAGACAAAATAATTTTCTACCTTGTAGAAAACTTTACACATGTATATTACATATATTAATACATATTATATTCATTTTGTAATTTTTTTCTGTTTTAGTTGCTGTTCCATGCCAGGATAGCACTCAATGTGCTGGAGGTTATACATGTACAGAAGGATTATGTCTCCTGGGATGCGCATCAGACAGTAGTTGTGCCATGAACGAACGTTGCTTGCACGAACACTGTTTGTGTAAGTACCCATCACAATTATACTTTTGTCTCAACCTCAATTAAGCACTTAAGTACACTCTACACTTTCGGTATTTAATTTAATTATTTTATTATTATTTCAGTGACTTGCCGTGTAGATAACGACTGCTTCTTGAGTCATATTTGTCTGAACAACATGTGCGTGATTGGATGTCGTTCCAACGAAGACTGTAGCCCTAACGAGGCTTGTCTTGGACAAAGATGTACAAATCCATGTAACAATCAAAGCTGTGGACCGTCTGCTTTATGTAATGTTTTGAACCATCAACCAAAATGCTCTTGTCCAGAAGGAATGATCCCTAATCCTACACCTTTCGTTGGATGCGTTCGCGAACCAAGTGTTTGTTCAGTCAATCGTGAATGTGGAGATGGATTCACATGCGATGGTGGATCTTGTAGACCAATATGCTCTGCCAATTCTAATTGTTACACTAATGAAATCTGTGACAAAGGACTTTGTAAACCAATCTGCCGAAAGGACGGAGACTGCCGTAGTGGAGAAATATGTGAAGGACTTACTTGTTCTACCGGATGTCGATCTGATTCTGCCTGTCCTGAAAACACTGCTTGTCTCAACAGCAAATGTATCGATGCTTGCGCGTCACCAATTGCTTGTGGAACAAATGCAGTTTGCTCCATCAAGAAACATCAAGTCACTTGCAAGTGCTTGCAAGGTTTAATCGGAGACGCAAGAATTGGTTGTAAAGCCCCACAATTGCCATGCAGTGCTCAAGAGGCATGTCCCAATGGATTAGTATGTGTTGAAGATGTTTGCCGAAATGCCTGTGGATCGTAAGTTCAATTAACATTATTTACCATGACTGAACTTGATAGCAAAAATTATTCAAACTCATTTACACTATACATATTTTATTAATATCTAATTTTGCGTATTTATTTTAGGGATAATACTTGTCTGTCTGATGAACGTTGTATTGGTGGAGTGTGCAAACCCTTGTGTACAAATGACGATCAGTGTGGACAAGGACACATTTGCCAAGGAAGAGTTTGTTTGGCTGGATGTAGATCGGATTCACATTGCCCGAATGAACTTACATGTATAAATAGACAGTGCAGAGGTAAAACCGACAAATTTCAATCAACTCATAACAATGATAGATAATTGTATTAAATCAATAATAATAATATTAATATTTGTTCGTTTTTTTAACTTTAGATCCATGCAAAGGCAATGTTGCTTGTGGTTCATGTGCAAGTAAGTTTTAGTTTATTTTCACCTGTAATTTTAAAAAGGATTCAAACATTGTAATGTAACGTATGATTTTCTCGTTTAGCTTGTCAAGTTGTGAATCACTCGCCTCAATGCAGTTGTCCAGCTGGAAGCATTGGTAATGCATTAGTTGCCTGTACTACACCTCCTGCAAGATGCAACGGCAATGCCTGTCCAGCCGGATCAAGATGTGAAGGTGGTTATTGTATTGCTAGCTGCAGAACCTCCGATGATTGTTCTTGTGGTCAAACGTGTCAAAGTGGACAATGTAGAAGTCAATGCGGAGCAGATGACATGTGTCCACAAGTAAGTGTTCAAAGAGTCGGCGTGTGTAATTAATAACTCTAGCATTTTATAGTAATAGTGTTAGCAATGCACTAACATCTTGTTTTTTTATTTAGGGTCAAGTGTGTCAACAAGGATTATGTACAACTGGCTGCAGACTTAATTCCGATTGTAGCCCCGACACTGCTTGTATCAACGGACAATGTCAAGACCCATGCACACAGGCTAATTCACCATGTGGAGTCAACGCATTGTGCAGAGTAATTATGCATTTTATATTTAAAGATTTGATTTGATATTAGAAAGCAAGAAATGTGACTAACGTTTTCGTTATTCTTTAGGTTTCTCAACATCGACCTGTATGCTTATGCCCTAACGGATACCAAGGAGAACCCAGTAAAGAATGTAAGCAAATTGAGTGCAACACCGACTCAGACTGTAGTTCTGTACAAATGTGTATCCAAGGAAATTGCAAGAACCCTTGTCTTCAAGCAAACGCTTGCGGAACAAATGCTCAATGTAAATCTATCAACCGTAGAGCTAAGTGTACTTGCCCACCAGGACATACCGGAAACCCTGCAAGGAAATGTGTGATCGGTAATGGCAAAATGCTATTTAGGATAATAATCCTCCAATTTTCAAAGTGCTTATTATAGTGCAAATCAAACATAACGATATTTTCTAGCATTATATCTAATGTTTGTAATTTATTTACTTACTCACAGAGGAAAATGAATGCTTGAGCAACCCTTGTGGAGAAAATGCTAAGTGTATTGATACAGTGTCAGGATTCAGATGTACATGTCAAACTGGTTGTAGTGGAGACCCATCCAAGGGATGTGTTTGCAAAGGTCATGATGCTTGTGCTAACGTTCGATGTGGTGTGAACGCCGTTTGTCAACTGGAAGTCAGCACTGGAAGAGCAACTTGCATCTGCCCCGACAATTATCCATCCGGTGATCCTTTGAGAGAATGTAAGTCCCCCCCCCATAACTTAAAAAATGCATTGCAAATTTAAAAATGAAAAAAGTTCATATTTAAATTTACGGTTTTGATAACAGGTCAATTGGAGCGTAAAGATGAC
Source organism: Pogonognathellus longicornis (assembly GCA_034694085.1). Taxonomy (NCBI): domain Eukaryota; kingdom Metazoa; phylum Arthropoda; class Collembola; order Entomobryomorpha; family Tomoceridae; genus Pogonognathellus; species Pogonognathellus longicornis. The sequence continues at coordinate 116,415 of JAQFYB010000012.1, forward strand.
TGTAGAACAGCAGGCTGTGGTCAAGGGGCACAATGTGTGAACCTAGGAGGTCAATTCTCTTGTCAGTGTCCCGTTGGAACAACTGGTAACCCCGATGTGTCTTGCAAACAAGGTAGATACACTTTTCAGTTATTTGTGCTTTTCTCTCCTATATTTACATTTAATTCATATGGTAGGCAGACTGAAAGCATCAAAAATATGTCATTGTTTTATTTGGAAAGTGGAGAAAGTTTAGAAGTTAAAATGGTTTGTACTTAGCACTAAGCTTGTCACCACAATAATGTCTAGAAGATCATCATAAAAAGTCATGTGTAATAATAATGTGAAATGTTCATAAGAATGATAATAATGTCAAGCAAGTGTGCAACTACAAAGAGTGTAGCGTGAGACATCGTAAAAAATGAATTTTCTTCAGCTGCACTTGCACTGACGGACTTTTGGTCTAAAACGTTTCGTTTAAAATTTAATTTCCTCAATGCAATGATCTCTTTTCTTTTCTATGATTCCGTTTCCGTACTCCTCTCCTGTCTTGGCAACCAAATAGAGAGTCAATGCTCGTCAGATCAGGGCTGTCCGCATGAGCAGTCGTGTATTAAAGGGCAGTGCATAGATCCTTGTAGTCTTCGAGGTATTTGTGGAGAAAAGGCCGTTTGCCGTGTAATGTTCCACAAAGCATGGTGCTCCTGTCCCCAATGCTATATCGGAAAACCAACTGAGTATTGTCAGCCAGACCCCAAATGCCGTATTGACGGTAGACCCATGCAAAATATCGAAAAATGCACTACAAACAATGACTGTCCAGCACATTTGGCATGCAACAGAGGAGTTGGAATGTGTGAAAATCCTTGCAACTGGAGTCCCGGAACAAATGGCAGAAGAAAAACATGCCACCAAAATCAAAAATGCGAAGTTCGCAACCACCGACCCGTTTGCGTGTGCAAACAACGACTAGTCATTAATGAAAATTCCGAGCTCACTTGCCCCACTGGAGACACTCCTGAGTGTCGAAGAGATTTCGAATGTGCTGACAATCTGGCTTGTATTTCCGGAAGATGCATTAGTCCCTGCAACAACCAAAAATGCGATACGGGCAAGACATGTCAAGTTGTGAATCACAAACCGTACTGCTTCTGCAGCACCAACGAATGCCAGACAAGTGTGTCAATTTGTCTGAAAGACGCCGGGTGCCCATCTCATCTTGCATGCATTAAGTACAAATGTGAAGACCCCTGTGCCAATTATCGATGCGGTGACAACACTCCGTGCTTTGTGCAGAATCACAAACCCTCCTGTCCAAAATTCTGTCCTACTGGCTTCGTAGCCGATGGAAATGGATGCAAAGGTAAACTGATTCTCAGGATTGAAGCGTCTGTTGCTTTGCTGTAGTTTAACCTCACTATGTACTCACTGACTTATCATTTCCGAAACAACCCTCGTCCTCTTTTTGATTTTTCATTCCTACAAGTAAATTAATTTCCTGTAATAAATTCTCTTCCCGTAATTAAAGTCATTCAATATTTCCATGTAATATTTGTCAATTGAATTTTTCTGAAATTCCCACTGACATTCCTATGTTTTCCTCCTACAAATCAATCGAACATCGAGGACGGGGACTTCAACCAACTAATGAACGGGGCAATCAATAACCACAAAACTACTTGAAGACTAAACCGTTAATGTAATAACAAAAATCACCACTACCACCACCAAATCATTTACACAACCCAAGACTCCGCCACAACAATTAAACGAAAATAATATACCCACCCACCCACTAGAAATATACCCACCCACAATATTACAAACACACGGTCCAAGGCCGAAGCACGCACAGACTCACGGTGTTTTCAAATGCCAACAAAACTAAAAATACGCAATCATTTAAACAACTTCCACCTTTTCTTTACCCACTGTCTCTTTCAAGTAGATTCAAATTGAAAAGATCATTCATAATTTCACTTTCCATCATATATAAATAGCGCACTCATTTCCATTCACATTATTTATCCAAATTCTATATACCTACTAAGTATTTTGTAATAATCTCATTCACGACTCAAACATTTTCTAGGACGGTAGACAGATCTGCTGTGTTTGAATTAATTCTAAACACACAGTACTCATCCACATACAATATTAACGATTGCTAGTTTACCGTACTAAACTACATGTAACTTTTTACCGTTTACCAGCCATAACTACTATTACTACCTACTACACACACAAAACTCGATTAATCTCACGACCTAATTTTCATTTTAATTCCTGGACAGCAAAAGAATCCTTTATTTCTATGCTGTAGCTTTAGTCTGTGGTAATTGAGTTACCACTCGTGGTGACAAACTGTATAGAGATATTACTATGACTATTAGAGCATTAATTGTTACTTAATTAGTCCTTCCAGTCCTTAGCTCCTTGCTCTGTAGTTATTTCATGTCTTATGTATATAATAGCTCATCTTTACATCTATTCTCACATTTAGCCTTAAACGTGCACCTATATAATTATGCACACTACTACTAGTACATGTACTATAAGCTTTCTCAAATAACTTTCATACTATTATTATTAGCTATGTACTTAGCAACATAATAATTAGAAATCAACTTTCTCTGTAAATTTATTTTTCTCTTGAACCTGTGAGTGTACAGCAGTTTTAGCATACTTTGTATTCTAGTCGTAGTGTACACGCGTATTAATTAGTATGTATTCGTAATCTTCTAGTCTATGAACCTTAATGAATGTCTTAATGTAGGACAATTCATAATTTCTCATTATTGTCAAAATCAATAGCGCCAACAGCAATTGCCAGTTTATTAATCTAAAAATATTCACATGACGTCATAATGTTTCGGTGGATTTGGTTTTCAATTCTTGTCCATGTTTGTGTACAGTCAATGAGACAAGCACAGGCCCAATCACTACCATTGCACCAACCACCACACCCGCAACAACATTCTGCACCCGGAATTATCACTGTGCCCAGACTGCTGCCTGCGTTAAAAATGAATGTATAAATCCTTGTACAGTCCCAGGAACTTGTGGCCACTTGTCCTCCTGCAAGGTTTTGAAGCACAGGCCAGTTTGTTATTGCCCTCCCAATTACAGAGGCAATCCTTATGACGCTTGCATCCCTCTGGGTGAACAAATCATCCTCACCCCTCCTCATACCCAAATTAATGAGACACACATACGCAGCAATTTCAATCTCACCTCACCCCCGTTAATGATTACTCCTCGTCCTACAGACATTGTCACAGAAACGGTAGTCACCCTTAGTCCTCAGACATCTCCCACCCCTTCCACACAATTGGTAAAAGGTCCCACAGAATCTGTAGCAGTTACAGACCAAGGTATGTTGTCCACAATGAAATCCATTGTTGAGGTAATTACAGATCAAAGTGTAGTGACTGAATTTCCAAACGCAGGGACTGAAATGCCAAGTGTAGGGACTGAAATCCCAACTATGACTGAAAAATCTCAACCGACAACCATGACATCTCCAAAGTCTTCTTCTGAAATGACGGCAAAGGTAGAAACAACGACACAAAGTGGTTTAGGGCGTAGTGAGAGTACTGACAGGGCTATTACTGAAGGGGTTTCCACATCCGTTAGTGTAATGGAGGTAGTAACTTCTCAGTCTGTAGATATTACAGATCAAACGACAATGAGTAGCGTTACACCAGAAGAAACAACTTTAGCTAATAGGACTAGGGTAGAAACTAGCACTGCAGTTCCTAGCAATGGAACTACACAAGAAACATTAACGACTGGCACAATTAGGGAAACTACTACAGAGACTTTAGGTGTAAAAACAACTTCAGGAAGTACAGAAAGGTCAGAAGAAACAGTTACAATGATTTCGATGGAAAATACTACATCTGTTGTTGAAAGAACTGAAATTCCGTACATTGAAACGACTACTATGCCTTCTGCAATAAGCAGGACAGATTCAACAACAGAAAAAGGAAGAGCAGATCTTACAACAATGGGAGCAACAGAAAAAACGACGACAAGAACCCAGCCTGAAGAAATGAGTACAGAAAAAAGCACAACATTAGAACCAAGAGTTACAACTAGTAGAACTGAAAGACCTGTTTATGTCCACACTATGCCTACAACAACATTGTCGTCTCACGAGGATGATACCCATCACACGTCTCAAGAGTCTGTAGAGTCGTCCACTCAACGTGGCACAAAACAACCCAAAGCGACTACTTCTTTCTTTGAGACCACAACATTGGCTAGAGAAACTCCACATGTCACAGGCAAAGTAGAAATGTCAACAGAGCAATCGGGAAGACCAACCACAATGTTCCCAACTGCGACCGACATTACTGATTTCACAACTGAAAAAACAAGTACGCATGTACCAACGATGAAGTCTCCCGTGACAGAATCTACTACTAGCCGTCAGTCTGAAGAACCCTTAGGACGAACTGAATTTACAATTGACTCGACTACAATATCTTCACAGGCTACAACAACTTTTCCTGAACGAACCTCAGTATCTTCAGTTAGAAATGAAACGGGAATGCCTCAAGTTAGAACAAATGAGACTACAACTGAAATGCCAATGATGACTACAGAGTATTCTGAAAATGTTACTAGTAGCAAACCTTCTGAAGTTACAACGATGCCATCTCATACCACACAATTGCCTTTGGTTGAAAATGCAACGGAAGTTTCAGAAAAAATGACAACGATGAGTGCGACTGAAAAATCTCTGAATGAAACCGAAATTACTACTACTATGTATTCCAGCACTATTTCAGCTCATGAAGAAAATGCAACTACTACGCGAATGCTTGTATCTGAAACTACAACAATGGCTGGTGAAATTCCAACAACTCGGTTTGTTCAAGAAAATGCAACTGAAGGCGTCACCACTACACAAGGTCAATTCACAACTATAGGCTCTGTACTAGAAAATGCAACAGAACATACAACGATGAGTGGTAAAACTACTATGACTCAAACACCTGAAAGCCACACTTCGAGAACAACGTCAGGAGTTGAAATGACAACACAGTTTATGACATCTGAAGTAACTACCGGTAAAATGCTGGAGACAACTATTGCTGGAAAAACAGATCAGACTACTCGTTCAGACAATATTTACTCTACTTCATTATACGACACTACAACCCAAGGAAAACCAATGGAAACAGAAACCACAGAAAGAGTGTCACCTGGAAGAAGTGATATGCACACCACATCCTACACTTCAGCTCCAGAAACGACAACCATGCCAATTACTAGAAGAAGAAATGAGACTGAGTCCACTACCCAGTTTGCACATTTGACTACAACACAACGTGCAATAGGAGAAGAAACAACAATGTTATCAAGTATGCCCGGGGAAGAGGCGACAACCATTAGAATGCCTCATACAACTTCAGAAGGGTCTACAACAATTTCTTCTACTTTTAGTGAGAAAACGACTGGAATTCCAAAATCTGAGTTAACGATACAAACAGAACGTGTAGAAACAGAAACTGAAAAATATACAACTGTAAGTTCAGAAATTGAGAAAACAAGACTGCCAACAGAACAAACAATGACAGAGGCTACTCCCTCTGTAACAGGCAGGGCAGATATTACAGAAATGAGATCGGAGAAAACAACGGAACAAACAATAAGGGAAACTACTCCGTCTGTAACAGGCAGGGTTGATGTAACAGAAAAGATTTCGGAGAAAACTACAGAACAAACAGTAAGGGAAACTACTCCGTCTGTAACAGGCAGGGCTGATATTGTGACAGAAATGAGTTCAGAGAGAACCACAGAACCAACATTGAAAGAAACTACTGCTGCTGTAACAGAAATTAGTACAGACAAAACTACAGAGAGTTCAGGTTTGACATCATCATTCATGACCACGGTGTCTAATTTAATCACTACCACAATGAGAGGAATAATAGAAAGTACAATGGGAACTTCGACTGAAAAAGCCAAATCAGATATGACAACATCATCTTCACATGAAACAACAACACAGACTGCAGATGTAACCGATGTTACTGATAAGGGTGAAACAACTGTCAGAGCACGAACAGAAAATGAAACAGAGACAGGCTCTACTACAATTAGATCAGAATTAACGACACCAACCAGCGGTGAAAAGACCACACAAATGGCTACTGAGGGTACTACAAGAATATTCGCTACAGAAACGTCAACAAAATCAGAATTAGTTACAGACAGAGACATTGAGAAAACCACACTTTCTCCTGTAGAAGCAACCACAGAAAAAGGGAAGTTAGATATTACAACTCAGACTTCAAGTAAAATCACGACATCGTCAGAGAGAACAGAAAGTACTACTATAGCAGGAGAAAGGGCAGAAACAGAATTCACTACAGTTACCTCACAATATCCGACAAGTCCATACCCTTCAGCTAAAACCACACAAATGGCTACAGAGGAGGGTATTACTAGAATGGTGTCTACAGAAACTTCCACAATTTCAGAAACTTCTACAGATAGAGCAGTGGAGAAAACTACACTTTCTTCCAGTGAGGCTACAACCGAACGCGGCAGGTCAGATTTAACAACACAGATTTCGAAAGAAACGACAACTCAAGGTGTAGGAGTCACAGAGATGTTTCCAACTACAGGAAGGGAAAGGTTAGACAATGAGACGGAATCCACAACAAAGTCAGAATTTACAACAATGCCTTATTTGGCAGAGAATGCAACAAAGAGTGTTACAGAAGGTACAACTAAAATGGTTTCAACAGAAAGTTCAACAGATATAGGGATGGAGAAAACTACACTTTCTTCCAGTGAAGCTACAACCGAACGTGGCAGGTCAGATTTAACAACACAAATTTCAAAAGAAACGACTACTCAAGGTGTAGGAGTCACAGACGCAACAGATAGAATCCAAACAACAGGAAGGGGAAAATTAGATAATGAAACTGAATCCACAACAACTAAGTCCGAATTTACTACATTGCCTTATGCACAAGAGAATGCAACTCAAATTTCTCAGCGCACAACCACTCAAGGTGTTGGAGTCACAGAAATATTTCCAACTACAGGAAGGGAAAGATTAGACAATGAGACGGAATCCACAACAAAGTCAGAATTTACAACAATGCCTTATTTAGCAGAGAATGCAACTAAGACTGTTACAGAAGGTACAACTAGAATGGGCAGTATAGAAAGTTCCACAATATCAGAAACTTCTACAGATAAAGAAATGGAGAAAACTACACTTTCTTCCAGTGAAGGCACAACCGAACGGGGCAGGTCAGATTTAACAACACAAATTCCAAAAGAAATGACTACTCAAGGGGTAGGAGTCACAGACGCAACAGATAGAATCCAAACAACAGAAAGGGGAAAGTTAGATAATGAGACTGAATCCACAACAACTAAGTCCGAATTCACAACATTGCCTTATGCACAAGAGAATGCAACTC